>JANBTT010000135.1:0-40920 GCA_027578915.1 Coemansia sp. RSA 1200 | reverse complement strand
TTGTACGGATCTTCCGGTTCAGTATCATAAATGAATATATATTCAAGTCGCGTGTCCAGATACTCAAATTTTCCTTGCTCTTCCTCTTCTAGACCAAATCGTATGATTGACAATGATTCGTCGCTTAAAGAGACATTTATAACAGTGAGCCTACCAAGGTTGTAAAAGTTGGGAATATGCTTTAACAGTTCGTTAAATCCAATTATGCGAAGAAATAGATCAGTAACATTTACCCAGGATACTGTCCGCTGTATGTCGATTAATGAATCAATGTGGACTTCACCGCTACTTCCAATTTTGGTATACCCAAAATAACGGTCTGCTGCAATGTAAAAAGCATCACTGAGCTTTTCTTCTTTGTTAACTACAGCAATTGTCATTTTGTTGACGCTTCTAAACCGTAATCTGCTGGCGGCAACAACTGAGTTGCAAACTCCATAAATATGCAATAAATCCAAATGTGCAGGTATTGTATCGGTATAAAACACATCACAATCAACCGGAGGATCTATCAAAGTTAAACTCTCGAGCTTTGGAAACTGTAGCATATGTGATCCGTATGGCCTAGCCTGCTGCGAATACTTTTCCGAAAGACTTTGCTCTTGTTCCGTTTGATATTCATATGATAACTCAAGTGATTTTAGGTTTGCAAATTCAATACGCCCAGGTGTTGTAAAGTCGTGGAACATCCACCACGAAAAGATGCTGCTAGATATGTTGTAGAAACCCAAGGATTGGAGTGATTTTGCATGGAAGGAGGAGCGCTGATGCGTATACTTGTTAAGGTTCAGCGAAAGATATGTTAGTTCGGTTGAGAACTGCGGCAAAGGGTGTATGATTGGATAGAAAATGTCTAAGCGTTGCAACTGTGGTGCATAGTGGTCAATAAGGATGGAAATTGCTGATGGCGCAAATTTATTACTCCCAGTTTTTAAATCCAAGCAAGTTATATTTGGTGCTTTGTTCTGGAAATCATGAATGTACTCTGAGGCATGCATTGAAAGCTTATCCAAGTTTGACACTTCAAACTCTGAGCTGCCTTTATATCTAAAAAAATAATAGAACTCAATTGAGGAAAGATTAAGCCAATATCCAACGCCAAGTGCTGAAATGTTTTTTAGAACATGGCCATGCTGACTAATATATAGGTCTCCAGAAAAATAAACACTTAGTTTAGACACACAATCACAGTTGTACTCGTCACGTCCAGTGATTATGCCAAGATTGGATTTGCAAACAATGTCGTTGTCGGCGTAGTAAATACAACTGTTAATAATATTTCTTTTCGGATTTTTGCATTCATCCAGTGAGTAAACATTAACAAAGGCTTGAGAAAACACATAGCCCTTTAGCAAGTCGTACCACTTGGTATACACTTGAAGCAAGGTGAGCTTGTGTTTCCACTCGTCAATATCTTTGGCCGGCTCACCAGATGCAAGACAGAGGATTCGATAGAGAACTTTAGGGTCAAGATCGTTTATATGAAGCATATTGTGTAAAAAAAATGTGTGTTTAAAAACAATTATTCAAAAATAAAGGAATAGAGAAGCAAAAGTGGTTGTCGTGTCTATCGCGTTGTCATTTCATCTAGCAAAAATTGACATGGCTGCAAAACAAATGCAACATACCTGCAGAAATGCAATGACAGCTTAACACGGACACAATAATCACGATCAACGCAATATTAAACATAGCGTCTAAAACATTGTAGTTCCAGCAACAACCAGACAAGTTGACCATTGCCCTATCTTCTTTTCAACATGTTGCTTTACAGGCTCTCCAAGAACACACTTTCAACGCAGGTGGCCCAAACTGCCATCACTACGTTTCCTTTTCATAAACTCTTTGTTTATTAGTATGATTCCAATCGGCAAAAATTTGGGCTCTGGATGTAGACCCAACACACCCAATTGATAATAAATCAACTTTATTTTGAAAAAAAAAAAAAACAAACTAAAAAACACACACGTTATAAATAATTTTACTTCCCAATACAGAACTGCCCAAACAAAGCATCTAGAATGTCTTCTATGCCGACCTTGCCAGTGATCCTTCCCAAAGAATCGCCGGCCCGTCGGAGTTCCTCAGCCGCAAGCACAACCACCATTGCTGCATCGTCTGCTTGGTTTATCCGTTGGAACTCGACAAGATGGTCCAGACATTTCTGCAGATGCTCGCGATGTCTGGCCTTGGTCAGCGGCATTTGCGTTTTGTCAATAACATTGCCACTAGACTCCCAGGACCGGCGGATATGTTCTGCCAGCTCGCGCATCAAGTGTTCCCACCCACCGTTTGTCTTGCACGAAAGAAACACAACGTTGTTATCAGAACTGGTTGTACTCGGTAAGCGAACGCCGCGCGAAAGCATCCACTCTCTAGCCAACTCAGTCTGTTTCTCCCTGCTGCACTGGCCAAACAGCGTGCTAGGAGATATCTGGTCGGTTTTGTTGAAAACAACAAACGTGTGAGGAAGCTCCAGGATCCCTCTCCAGTCGGCACCATCATCATCTAGAAGACCAATCCCATCGGATTCTGCAAGGCTCCGGATATCAAGCATGAAGATGCGCATATCGGCCTCCCGCGCCGATTCCATGGCCCTGCGGATGCCCTCAACCTCAATGACATCGCTACTTGATTTCCTCAGCCCCGCAGTGTCACGCACAACCACTGGATACCCGCCAACATCCAAAGTGGTCTCCACAACATCCCTGGTAGTGCCAGCAATCGGTGACACGATAGCCACCTGCCGCTGTGCCAGCTTATTAAGCAGCGTGCTTTTGCCTGAGTTGGGCGGCCCAACAATCGACAACGACACGCCGGTTCGCATGATCTCGCCTCTGCGCTTGTCGTCTAAATGATGAGTGATCTCGGTGATCAACTGATCCGTCCGTTTACACACCATCGGATACACGCCGTCCTCAATATCCTCTTCCTCGCTGAAGTCAATAAACGCCTCGGTATGCGCGATCAGTTCAACCAGCATGGCCCGCCACGTCTCGTACAATTGGTACAGCTCTCCGCGCGACTGCCGAACTGCCAGTCTGCGCTGGGCCTCGGTTTCGGCGTTGATCAGATCCGCCACGCCCTCCAGTGTAGTCAGATCCATTTTGTCATTATCGAATGAGCGACGCGAAAACTCACCACGCCCGGCCATTCGCACTCCACCGATCGCGCCTAATGCCTGCAGAACGCTGCTAACTACTGCGGTTCCGCCATGTACGTGGAATTCGGCCATATCCTCGCCTGTGAATGAGCGTGGTCCTGGAAACCACAGGCAGAGACAGGTGTCTAGTACATCGCGTTGGTCGTTTGGATGCACCAGTCGAGTAAGGAGTGCGTGTCGCGCATGCAGTGGAAACGGTGTCTTGGGATCCGGCTCCGATTCAGCCAGCTGTGGAACCATAGTCCGTAGCACCTGTTTTGTCTGTGGCCCCGATACCCGGATCACCGCGACTGCTGCTTTTCCTGGATGCGAAGAGAGTGCGTATATTGTGCTTTGCGTGTCCTGTGTGCTCGAGGACGACAGCGAGTAGTATCTGCTGCATGATCGGTTGGATCCAATGCCATTTGATGCAGCAGCGGCCCTAGAGCCTGCGTCTAAATAGTAATAGCATTTGTGCAGCAGCACTGATGCTGGTTGCCGTTGTTGTAGCTGTTTAGGCCATGCCGTCTGCACGACTGCGAAAGAAGTTAGGAGGCAGCGACGAGATGAGGCAGCATACATTTATTTATTTATTTTCGAGAAAGTGAAAGAGTAAAATGCATTCTACATTGTACATTTATTTGCTTTTATCAATTTAAACACGGGGGAAAAGGGATGCACCAAGATTCATTATCGCAAAGTCAAAGAATTTTGGGGTCTATTCTCTCACTGTTATCTTTAGCCTTGCTTGATTGCTGATGAATCTGCCAATTTTGCCTGTGGCTTATTTTAATGCCCGCTTGTTTGTTTTGAAAATAAAAGGTATTACTTGTTCATTTACTTTTTTGTTTTTGGTAAATCGGTAAGGTAGAGAGGCTTTTCTGTTACCATGGAAATTGTTCTTTGTCGCTTTGCCTTTTGTGGCTTTATTAAGACAGAGACGGCGCAACCCCCAACAGGAGAGAAGAGCAATATATTCCACTCCCAACTCTTTCCTGTTTCTCTTACTGCTGCACAGGATGTCGGTCATCAATTTGCAGAAAGATTGAGACACATGGGGATTCGGATAACAAGATAAAAAGCACGAGAAGCCAAAATCATAAACCGGAAAATCAGGAGGTGGCTCTATTACTCGCGTGTTTTTTGTCGTTGTTTTTTGTTTATCTTTTAACAAAATGAACAGGCATGGAAAACTGCGATGATGATTACCGACGGGTGGTCGAGTGTCAAAAACAAAAAACCTGTCATAAACGGACTTTCATATCCGCATGTTTTTTATTTTGCGTCATCCTTTGTTATTGTATCGTCCCAATTGATTGCATTAATTAATCAACAACAACAGAAAAAAGTCGTGCGTGCTATAGAAAAATTGTCTTTTTTAATAAATGCATGCACGCTGCGCAAAATAGTGAACAAGAAGGAAAATGGTATGAATAATGTCACAATTATGTTTGTATGTCATTCATTCACATTGACTTGCAAGCAAGAATATACTTGGGATAGGGGGGAAGTGGAACAAGGAAATTATGTTTTATCTATTTACATATGACAAGTAATAATGTCTTTCGGAATGTTTTTCCTGCTTTTTAATCTTTTGGCACTGCTCTAGGGTACATGCTATCTCTATTGTAAGTATGAATATGCACGCTCGCGCCTTTTTATTATCGACAGCTTGCATTTTGGTGCACCGGGTTAAAAAAACCAGTATAATGTGGTAGCAGCGGTGGTGCTTTTTTTAGTCAACCATTCCCACTCCCCAAAAAACAAAACAAAAAATTAAAAATTAAATGAAAAGACTCTTGCTTATATTGCAAAGCCAAGGAAAGAGTAATTATTGCCATCATGTTGCGTCTAATAGCCGTTGAAAGCAATTAAAACGGGCGCTGACTGGCAAAAGACATGCAATATGTTCTAGATTACCCTTGGTCAATAGCCGTTCATTCATTTATTCACTCGCTTACTCACCATGCTTTGGGATAAAAAAGACCTTTCACCCAGAGCCTACGCAATAAATAAGTACGCGGTGATGCAATAACTTGTATGCAGCACATGACAGCAGAAAATTAAACAATAAAACTAATAAACATGCAACACCAACATAAAAAGGCATGGTCAAGAAAAAGGTCTTTTTTCTTTCTTTCTCTATTTCGTTCAAGGCATGTATGATTCCGGTTATTTGTGTTTATTATCCAATACACGTTAATTAAAACATGTTTGACACTCATTAGCAAAAAAAGAAAATAAAGGAATAAAGGGAGGCTTTGTGTCAATGGATAAGCGTATGAGTGCTCTCTCGTCAACAACAGCAACCCCCTCCATGTGGGAATCCGACTCTATGCTGTTATGAGATTGAGATTAATAATTGATATGTATTTATTTGCACATTTCACACTGAGAGGGAAGAAAAAGGACAGGGATGGCTTTTATTGTATTACATTTCGCGTAATTAAGAACAAGATGAAGCATGCGTTATTTTAGTTGCATTTTATTCATGCTATTTATACTAGTATTTGATTAATACCGACGGTTATCGTGAATAGGGGGAGGTGGATGTCAAATGAATAGAGCAAGGTTATGCATACTGATTTTGTAACATACATAAATAAATAGGACTTTACATTTATAAACAAATAGAAAAATAAGGCGCTCACAACCTGCTAAATAAACTAGTTTTGCAGTTGCTTGCGTTATTCTGACTGACTGACTGTCAGACAGACAGACACCAAGGCTCAAAAGGGAAATAATAACGCTTTTAATAACAATAATATTTGTTGCAAAGTGCGTGTACATTTGCGTGTGTGGGGGTAGAGAGTAAAAAGTGAGGGCAAAATGATGCGCCGCGTGCTTTTTCATGGAAAAATTTATTTATATTTATTAGTTATTTATTTTGATGCTATTTTTGATTGCCAAGGCTGGCAATATGAAATTGAGAAAGAAAAGAGGTGGGGTGCATGGCACACACCCCCTCGTCCCCTCCCCTCCATCGATTTCATTCAATCTGGACAGAATCTACAACCGAGAGCCTGCAGCAAAAAAAGAGAAAATACGCACAAAAAATCCTGCTTGCGTGCTTGCGTACTGCTTGCTCATAATCTTTCCCAGCAATCTTCCGATTCGCTTTCCCTTTTTTTCTGCTTGCGAAAATAAGGGCAAACACAAAACATAAACTGCAATAAGAAAAGAAAGAGGCGCATTTTTTATATTTCAGGTCGAGATTTCCACACTTTCTGTTTCGCCATGTGGAATAGAAAAGCTGTTAGGAAGAGAATCTAGAGAGGAAAAAGTTATTACCGGCAAAAGATACTAGAGTCCAACCCACCCCCTGACCACCCCGATTTCACCCTTTTATCGTCATGGCAGGAATTACCGCGCTGTAACAAGGTGGTGTGCATTTGAGAATTCATTTAAGCCCAAAAGAAAGCTAACCATGTCAACAGAAAAAACAAAGACAAAAAGGGTGCACAATCTCTCGCAATGCATGTGCTCCGCCATTCTTTGTGTCTAAATGAGGCCATTCCCCTCTTCTCTCCATGTCATTAGAAAAAGGGTACCCTCCCCTCCCCCTCCCCCTTTTTGTGCGTAGCTATTTTGTCAGCAGAACCAAATATATATAAAGTTCATCAAGACTAACTTTCTTTTTTCCTCAAAGACCCTCCTTTTTTTTACTTCCTCCATAACCGCTGTTGTTGTTATAGCATATATCAGCTCGTGTCTTTTTTTTCTTTTTTTCACCCCTTCCTCCTTTTTTACACTCCCCCTTTTCTACTACACGTTAGACTTGTATTCTGGTGCTTTTGTTCCTTAATTTATATTTATCCACACATCATTATTATTGTTATAGTTGTCATCATCAATGGTTGCCCAACATCAGTTTCCTCCGGTGTTTGAGCGCAGTCTTCACGCCTGTGCCCCGCCACCCGCATCAGCATCCGTTGCGGCGGCTGCCAGTCATAGCCATAGCCATAGCAATGTGGGTGCAGGAGCTGGTGGCTGTGGAGGCAGCATTTTCCAAAATCAGCAGCAGCAGCAGCAGCAGCAGCAATGGCATCCGCGCTATGCTGGAGCGCCGTACCACCCGTACCGGCGCATCCAGCCTGCAGCCGCACCATCTCAGCACTACAGCCAGCGGCAATCGCCGCCCTCGCCACTGTACCACAATATCACCACACCGCCACCGCCGGCGTCTGCAGCACACGGAGGTAGCATCGCAGCGGATGGCGCAGCTTCATTTATCGTTTCTTCGTCATCGTTATCGCCGCCTCCATCGTCAGCGTCAGCGTCACTTGGCGTGCAGATCAAGGGGAAGCGCAAGCGCGCGAGTCCCCAGCAGCTGGATGTTCTTAACAAAGTGTTTGCAAGCACCTCGTTTCCGTCAACCGATACGCGCAACCGTCTTGCGCGCGAGCTCGGGATGACTCCGCGCACTGTGCAGATTTGGTTCCAGAACAAGCGCCAGGCCAGTCGGCAGCGCGACGGCCACCACAGTCGCAACACAAAGTCGTTGGCTGTGTTTGCTACCTCCGACAACGGGTTAGATTCTGCTGGCCACGACATTTCTGCTTCCACACCCATTCCATCGTTCTCGTCGTCTGCCATTGGCGGCGGCGGCGGCACTGCTAGCCCAGCTATGCCGAAGATGTACATGTATGGCAGCCAGCATTTCCACCACTCCAAGAGCTCGTCGCCCCAGCCGTCGTCAGACTACCACCGCACCATGCGCGCCAATGCCTCCCTGGCAATGGCTGTGTCGCCCTCGCCAGCCCAGTCAATGCCTTCGCCAGCGCCGAGCTGCTCGTCTGCGCTTAGCCAAAGGACACAGGCATCGCAGCAGCACAGCCAGCAGCAGCAGCAGCTGATGGTCCTTGTGGAGGCTGCCACTGCTTCCTCAAGCGACGACGCCAACAAAATGCCGTTGCAGCAGCAGCAGCAGCAAACTCGGAATCCGGAGCCGTCGCAGACTGCCAACTACAGTGTTCAGAGCGAGTTTGGCGCGCCTAAGAAGCACTATGGAGCCGGAGTGCCGCCGTCTCGCTTCTACTATGCATCGCCTGATGGCCCCTCCAGCTTCCGCAGCGAGGCCACCAGACACCAGTATGCGCACACGCGCAACGATATGTGGTTTGCTGATTCTCCGCCAGCAAGACTCGACTATCTGTTCAGCCACAGCAGCAGCCAGATGCTGGCGCCCAAAAGCCACTACCATCCGCACGTCGCCCCCAAACAGCCGCCATCGGCAGCGGCAGCAATGGCAAGAGGCCTTGATCAGCAGAAACCTCTTCGCCAGACTGCTTCTGCTGCTGCACCAGCGCCTGTGAATCGCTCCATGTCGCTGATGGCCATGCTCAATGCTCCTCCCGAGCAGCGCAAACTCCCTCCGCTCCCGTCTGTTCCTTAACTTTTTTCTGTCGCTCTTCTCGCCCCCATCGCCCCTTTTTACACCTTCCAACATCCTGTCATTTCGGATTTGGATGAGAATGAAAATAAAAAAGTTCTGTACATTGTCACACCCTACTCGTTTCCTACAAGCCTCTCCCTCTTTTTTTCTGTTCCTCTTTTCGGTTGTGATAAAAAAGTTAATAACGATCTTCACTACGAAATAAATGAATGGACATTTGTTTCCTGCACATGTTGTTACATGTGTGTGTGTTTGGGATGTTTTCCGAGCAGTTTATTAATTTTCGTGTATGAAATCTCAAAAATAAAATAAACCACCACTTGTAAGCATTTGTCACAGCATTCAGATCTGTTTTATTTTTTGGGGAAATGGCTTTTTTTTCCCTTTGTTTTTGTGACATTAATGAGTAATTTACTTTATTTCGCATTGTAACTTTTTGTTTGCTTTTTTCTATTTTTACTTTTTTACTGGATTGACTTTTCATTTACTCTGAAGAGAAAACAATTAACTGGAATTAGCAGCAGACTGTGAGGATGGAGGTGGGGAGGGAGGCGGGAAGAGGAGTAAACTTTTACATATCCGAATATGAAATTAACATGTAAATAGTCTTCTTTTTCATTCAGTGTCTTTTTTATGGATCTGCGTCTGGTTAGCACTGAAATAAAAAAATAAGGTGGGAGGTATCCGAGTATGCAAAAGATGAAACGCTGGAATGTAAGATCGTCTTGAACCAAGTCCGCAAACTAAATTCCATTCTGGTTTCATTTGAGTATGTGTTTCATAGCATTTATCTGTTTAACTATGTTTTTTTTTTGCAATTTTAGTTTCCACCGAAAACTGCCGAGGATGGGGGAATTGGTATGTGCGTTCATCGAAGGTGTTTTTTTCTCCGCTGCAATTACAAATACGCTCTTGTCTTTTCTATTCGGTTCTGGTGACCATCGACGTATTAGAAAGAAGTGCGCAGAAGGTGTGTTATCCGCAGTCCATGCATACTATTCACGTTTTTGTTATTTTCCTCTTCGATTCCACGGTCTTTGACCACAATCTCTGGTTTGTTGTTGTTCTTTTTCTTTGCTAATCGTGTATAAAATAAAATTCCCTTTTCTTATCCTTATTATCTCTCCTATCCCCTCCCCAAAAATGAAAAATCAAAGTAATTGTATGCCACACAAACACGCTGAAATGTGTCTTTGTGAAAAAATGAAATAAAATAAAATAATATAAAATGATAAAAAATGATATACATTTACGCGTGGTGTCTCACCTGACTCTTCTGTTTTGTTCTTTTTTATCCCTTTTATCCAATGTTTATTTCCCTTTCATACGATTGTGGATCTTGTAGATGCGGCTGTTGGTAAATAAGTGCATTTGCCGGAATGCAAATCGTTTGATGAACACTTGTTACAAAAACAAACAAACAAACAAACAAGCAAATAAATAAATAAACGGAGATTTGCAAATCATCTCAATTTTACAAATTAAAATAAAAAGAATGCCAGAAAGCAGAAATAGTAAACGTCCTAAAACGAGGCTGATACGCAACTAGTGATCGTATGAGATGGAAAGAAAATGGTGCTACGCTCTTTGGAAATCCCCCCATTCATTCAAACCCGGGGGTTTAACTTCTAATTAAGGATAAAAGGAGTAGCTCCTTTTTCTAGTTGCAACAAGATAACAAAAGAAATACACGAAACAAAACAAAAAAGTGTGGCGAAACTCGTTCTCCTTTACAGCCATGTAAAAAATGGAGATAATAAACTTGTTTTTTATTCCTGGTTGACATTACAAACTTGGCCGAAAAAACTACCACCCTCTATAATAAATTGCATTGATTGGGTTACATTCTTTTATCTTCAATGTTCAGTCAATGATTTACCAATTAAAATAAAAGCGTACAGCGGCATTTTGCCGGCCACGTTCTATTTTTCATTGATGATTACCGTGTTTATCAGCTTTTTTTTATTTTCTTGCCACTCTTTACGCCAAATCACTGTTTTTTCTTTTTTGTTTGATTGTTTTCTTACATCCCGTCCATGTTTAGGAAACATGGACGAGGAAAGAAAACACAATTAGCAAGATTCACCCCGCATTCTGCCATGTTCTTGTCAATTATTCTGCCAATGTCTTTTTTCATTTTTCCTTTCTTGGTCAATGTAAATCAGACACATAAACACAATCCCTATTTTTTCATGGTTGCTTGAAAACAACAGAAACACATATAATTAATCCACAATGCTAATTGTAATCAATTAAACAATAAGTTGATCCGATCTAACATTATCAGATTTGTTATTAGAAGAGGGCTTGCCCACTCCTGCTTGTCCAACAACAAAGTGTGCAATAGGGATCCAAGTAGATTTGCCTTCTCTCTCTTTTTGCACAGTTAATAACCGTATTATTTCCTCATTATACATCTTTCTTTTGTCAGAGGATAATAACGCATCAAAATGGTATGTACAACAGGGCAGTCGAACGCGTATCACAGGGATACCCCGGAAGGAACGCTGGATGGATGCGACTGGATGGGATGGATTCGACTTTGACAGCTGAGGGGGGAGAGTTTTCTTTGAATCCATCGTTGGATACGCGCACTCCATAGCGTTTTGCTATTGTTTAAAGCGGCAATAGATTCAGAGAAATTGGATGGATTCGAATTCAGGAGAAATGGACTCCAGCGACTTTCAATTCAATAAGCTGAATTCAGCTTTTGAATTGAGAGTACCCCTCTTTTTGAATTGGCTTCTGGGCCCTGGCGAAAGAAACGCAAGGAATTGTTCATCCTCCAGTCGTTATAGCAGTACAGCCGACTGTCATAAGCATACTTTGCATCCTCCAGCAGAATGAATGCATCTCACAACTAAAACACGCGGGTGCTGCTTGCATTGTTTTTCTTCTGTTTATTTGTAGACCAAAGGTACGACCAGCTTCGGTAAGCGCCACACCAAGACGCACAGCCTGTGCAGACGCTGCGGCAACCGCGCCTACCACAACCAGAAGAAGACGTGCGCGTCGTGCGGATACCCAGCAGCCAAGATCCGCTCGTACAACTGGGGCATGAAGGCCAAGCGCAGAAAGACCACCGGTACCGGGCGCATGCGTTACCTGAAGACCGTCAATGTTCGTTTCAAGAACGGTTTCCGTGAGGGTGTCAAGGCCACAAACTAAGGGTTTTTCTTTTAATTTGCTTGGTTTTTCTGTTGTGATAAACAAATGAGTTTCATTTCTGGGTCTCCCTCCTCCATTTTTTTACTTGAGTTACATGAACTCTTGCTGTAACGTGTGCATCTTTGTTTTGCTTTTGGTTTATTGCAATTAATACATTGATGGAGGGTAGGAAAGAGAAAGAGATAGGTTACTGACGTGTTGGTGCTCCATTGCTAGACCTTTGCTCCGCGGAGACGTACTGTGCTTCTTTGCGCAGCTCCTGAGTGATTGCTACAAGGGCGCTTGGATTTACGCCCAAGCGCAGCAGTTTTGTGGCAACAGCCAGCTGCTGCTTTGTAAGTCCGGCACCGACCTCTAGCGACAGCTCTCCCAAGACTACACACAGAAAGGGGGGTTAGGTTTATGAGAACAAGCACCAGAATTTCATCAATATCTAGTTAGTTGGTGGTGGAATTCAGCAGGTGGAAGAGACAAAGAAACACAAAACGCTTGAACATTGCCAATTAGCAGCTCTGATTATGGCTGGTTCAGCTGTGCGTACCATCCAAGGTGTCTCCATCGCGGTCATTACGTCTGGTATCAAAGCCACTCATAATATATTGAATAAAGTTATAAAGTAGTGTTATAATAAACAAATAATCAACAGCATTAAAAGTCTAATAAAATAAAATAAGAGCAATAAAAAAACGAGATCTGCTTTTTCTTCATTCCCTCGAAAGCTTCTTAATCCAATGATTCGTCTTGTGTATTGTTTTTTTTTACTAAAGAGTAGCAGCATTTTGGCTTGATCATTGTGTTTTTTATAAAGGTGTGATGGAAGTATGTCTTACGTGGGCTTCGACTAACATATTGTTTTCCTGGCTGCATGCTCGGAGCTTGTGGATGATGTCTATTTTCTCTCTCTCTTCTCGCTAGCTTTTTCTCTTCTCTTCTTTTCTTTTCATGTTTTTGCTTTAAACCAGCTGCTTCTTTGCAAAGTACAAAACCTTGAAGAATAAGAATAGGTTGTGTTTGTTTGTTTGTTACTTTTATTGTCATCTCTACTTTTTTATTTCTCTTTTTTTGCATTCTGTGCTTTAGCTGGCCTTCAATAAGAAAAGGTTGGTGTTTTTTATTCGGAGTTTTACCGCCGCACGTAGAAGAAGATAGTGCACATGTCAAAGAAAACAACAAACAATAGCGCGCAACAGCAGGGAGGTGCAGGTAGGAATGACAGTGTTCAGCTAGGCCAAGCACCAAAGCCAAACATGTCAGGAGCAAAAGCAGCCGCCACCATGGCAGGCGGAGTGGGTTCTGACTCTGGTACGGGGAAAAGCGACCAGCGGCAGCAATCCTCGTCAGCGTCATCATCGTCGATTCCGTCGCCATCGCTGTCGCCCTGGTCATCCCAGCAGGGACCAAAGAACGGCGCGCAGGCCAAGAACCATCACTACCACCAGCACGGGAGCGCAAAGACAAAGTCATCCGCCTCGGATATCATTTCCAAGCGTCTTCGGGCAGCTCGCAAGAAGCTGCAGCGGGCGGTTGCCAGCGAGCAGAAAATAAGCAGCGTCAGCAGCGAGTCTCGTGAGAGCGGCTGTGATGCGCCTGCAGCAGAGGCAGAGACAATGGGCGCAAAGGTGGCCACGCTGCGGGCTATAGTGAGAGAGCTGGAAGATCTGCAAAAGGCCGTGGGCGGCGCTGACAGTGCGGAAAGGCGCGGATGGAACAACGCGCTTGCCAGCGAAGACGAAGTCCACCGCCAGACACTTCGTCTTGTGTATGCGGCTACGAGGTGCGAAATGCCTGCGGACGATGCGCAGCGCACGGCGGTTGAAGCCTTCTTCGAGGCGGTTCTGGCAGAAGCAAAGGGCGAGAGTACCGGCGCAGCCTTCGATGACGAGAAGCTGTCGATGTCGCGCAACAGCACTCCTGCTGCAACAATGCACCTGCGGCGTCTTGCGCAGCGCGATAGAGCGGCGATTGCTGGGTTTGGCGGCCAAGCCACTGGAGCTGTGACGTACAAGGAGCTTGCAGGCATTATTGACCAGATGCTGGCGCCACGCGCCAGGAGCCAGGCGCCCGGTATTGATGCAAAAACAGAAGCACCTCTTCTGAGCAGCGAAGGCGCCGTGCAAGCAGGCGAGGCCCGGAGCGTGGATATTCCGAGGCCTTCGTCGCTATTTGTTGGCGATGACAACAGCGACAGCGAGGACTTTAACACGACCGTTGTGGTGCCTCCTGGTGGACTGACGTTTATTGCGTCGGCTGAACTTGTTGATGGCTCTGACGCAGAGGATGCCGATAACACGCCAGCGTTCCAGCCACTCAGCGCCAGCAGCGAGCAGAGCGAGACGAAGGATGCGAGTGCTGCTGTGCCCAGTGTTATTTTTCCCGTCCCGCAGTCTCCATCCAACGCAAGCAGTGCAAGGATTACTGGAATCGAGCGCGCGGGCGGATTTGCTCTATCCCCAGCCCTCCCACCAGTGGGCGGCACGCATCCAAGCGTGTTGCAGCATAGCGGCAGTGACAATGCTTCAGTCGGGCCTGCTGAGATGCCAGCGCCGGCCCATGGCCCCGCAAACATCATGGGCTCGGATGCGCCGCCTGCTGGATTCAGTGTGTATAGTGCGCATCACGCAGGCGCTGCGCCAACCTGGCTGTCGACAGCCACCGGCGCACAGGGCACGGCAGCGGGAGCCACCACAGGCATTCCGTCGATGCCTGGCGTGTACGGCATAATGCCCATGCATCACTTTGTGCCTCACCTTGCTATGCAGTATGGCGGGTTCTTTCCGCCGCACATGTTCGGTATGCCTGAGATGAGCCCTGTTGCAGGAGGAGCAGGAGGCGGAAGTGAGGGCGGTGTGCAGCCAAGCGGGAGCGGCGATGGGCGTGCTGGTGCGAAGGACGATCAGCAGCAGCAACAGCAGCAGCAACTGTCTGGCATGGCAGAGGCGCTGCCAGCAGCAATCCAACAGCAACATCAACAGCAGCAGCAACAGCAACAGCAACAGCAGCAGCAGATGATTGGGGGCGCTATGCTTGGCATGCCGATGGACGGCAGCATGTGGCAGGCACCACCAGCACCAGCGCAACCGCCAGCAGGAGGAAGCCTTGGCAGCAGCACACCGAATCCGCCGATGCTTGCAGGCATGGCGTCGTCAGAGTCGCTGTACCAGCACGCAATGGCAGCGGCAGCAGCTGGGTTTTCGATGGCGGCGCCCTTCATGTACCCGCACGCTGATGCCACTACGCTGTCGACGGCGGCAACTGGTGGCTCGGACAACAACGACTCGATCAACTCGCTCGATTCGGCATCGAATCGTGGCGGATCCAGCCGGCCTTCGTCGATTCATCACTACACGCAGTATGCAGGCTCGGATGCAGGCTCTCGCGGACTGGCAGCTCAGGGCGCAAATATTGCCGAGTACGTGCCTATCACGCAGTACATGTGGCCCCAGCAGCCAGGTGGCGATCCCAAGCATGTGCACCAGCAGCAGCAGCAGCAGCATGGGAGCTTTGTGTATCCGCCTCCACCACCACAACAACATCAGCAGCATCAGCAGCATCAGCAGCATCAGCAGCATCAGCAGCACTATCCGGGTGGACATGCGGGATCTGGCAGCCACAGAGGAAAGGACTCTGGAAGCACCCACGGAGGATCCACAACCAGCGGCAACAGCAATAGCAACAGCCACACCGGCAGCGCTGGGTCTGGACACTACCACCATCACCACCACTACAGCTACCAGCGCGACCGCCGCGGCAACAACAACAGCGGCAGCAACAACAGCGGAGGATCTGGCGAGTATCAGCGCCAGCGGCGCTGGAACAACAACAACAGCAACAATAGCAACAGCAACAGCGGAGGATACAGCAGACAGCACCACCAGCCGCACAACAGTGCTGTTGCTACAGCGCAGGCAGCAGCGTCAAACGCATCAGCCGTCTCGTCGTACCCATCGGGAGGAGGCCAAGGCCCGAATGAGGCTGCCGTCAGCTTTGGTGCTGTTTCTGGCGAGGCTCCTCCTTCCGCTGTAGCGTCCGCGAACAATAATCCTGGGTCTGCGCAATCCGGCGCCTCCTACTACGGATCCGCCTTTGTCAGGCAGTAAGTGCCGCTGGGGTTTCAAAAGGAGATATGATCAGACAACAAGTCATCTCTTTTTTGCTTTTTATCTCCCAAGTGATTCTTCTTTTTCTCTCTTTCTTTTCTAAATATCGATTCAAAATGTACTAAAGAAAAACAATAACACCAGCTCTGTCTCCTTTCCATCTCCTCGTTCACAAGGGAGCCAGCCACAGCGCCCAGCCATACGGCTCCAGGAGCTCACGAGCAGCCTTCTGCAAGGCCTTGCCGCAGTCGTTGACGGGGGTGTCTGGGGGATTGAAGAGGAAGCAGTCGTCAACGATGAGCTGGATGTCAGCAACAAAGTCGGCGGCCCAGACATACGTCTTTTTCGCAAGCTTCTTCTGCACGGTCGACAGATCCATCGGGTTCTTGACGATGTCAAAGTAGGTTGGTATGCCCAGCGCCACGGGATCCACAGGCTTGAGGAACGGCCACGCACTGGTGTCGCGCTTGAGTTTGCCCAGCACCGTGCGTGCGGCAGCCTCAGCATCCGGCGAGTCGCGCAACAGGATCTCCGCATGAGCCGGCGCAAACGGCGCATCGCCATCACTCGTATCGATGACGGTGGCAGGAGGAGAATCGACGTGCTGTGTCCATAGGTGGCGGAAGAATCGCTGCAGCGTCTCGCCCTGCGTGTACACGAATGTGCCGGCCCCGTTGAAGAGGAAGCAGTTGGAGAAGACAAGCTCGACGTCGCGCCGGAAATCCGCGATGGAGCGGTACTGGTTGCGGTCGAGGTTCTTGCGCACTGTTCCTAGATCCATCGGCGATTTGACGATCACCGCGTAGGTTGGCACGCCCTGGTTCACGGGGTCCACGGGTGCTAGAAACTCGAGTGCTGACGGCTGGGCTTGCAGACGCAGCAGAATCCGACTGCTTGTGGCCTTCCAGTCGGAAGATGGAGCAGCAGCAGGGTTAGAAGAGTGCTGGTGCTGTTGCTGCTTCTGTGGGGCTGGCTTTCTTTTCCGTGCACTGGATGCAGAGGCAGTGCCAGTGGCAGTGGCAGACGTCGCCAATGGCCTTTCTTCCCTGTCTTTCTCCTTCTTCTCTGTCTTGTCCAGATACTCGATGATGGCCTCGGGATCGTCCAGACTGCCAGACACAGCCAGGCTCGACGATGTAGCAGCAGTAGCGGCAGCGGCAGCACTCTTTCTGGACCGCTTCTTCGGAGTGCCAGTCTTCTCGCCACCGGCCTTCTCATTGCCAACCTTCTCGGACTCTAGCGGAGACACCGACGGCTTGCGCTTACTGGTCTTGCTGGGCGCGCTGTCAGCAGCAGTGGCAGACTTGGTCCACTCTGCGTCAAACACGGCCTCGATATCCTTGCCCAGCAGGTACACGGGTGTGCCGGGCGGGTTGAATGTAAAGCAGTTGCTCAGCATCAGCCGCACATCGGCCTCAAACTCATCGGCACTAGCGTAGCCGCCAGACGACGACGACGATGACGATGATGAATCGAGGCGGCGCTTGATCGTAGATAGATCCATTGGATGTTGGATCACGGTGTAGTACGTTGGGCACCCATCGAGCTCCACGTCTACGGGGCGCATGAACGGGAACGCTGAGGCGTGCCGGCTGATCTTGCGCAGCACGCGCGATAGTCGCTTCTGAAGAGAAGAGTCATCCGGCGCCGCTGGAGCTGTTGGAGCTGGAGCTGCCGGTAATGCCTTGGGCCGCTTCGGCTTGGCAATAGCAGCACTAGCTTCTGCCACGACGGGCACTGGCTGTTCAAAGTCTGTGGATACGTCGGGCGGGTTGTAGGCAGGCGACCACGCGCCCGGCGATGCTGCGTGTGCTGTAGCCAGCGGCGAAGATACGCGCGGCGCCGTCGAATGCACCGGCGGAGACAGCGTTGGCGAGAAGTGCGTGGCACGAGATGCTGTTGATGTTGGCGCTGCTGTTGGCGTCGGCGTCGATGGCGGTTTCGCTGACAGCTTGAGCTTCAACTTGACTCTGGGCGGCGCCTGGTCCCCGTGAACTGACGGCGTTGTCGAAGTATTTATCTGCGGTGGAGGCAATCCACTACCAATTGCTGCGTCTGTTGCTGCTGCTGCTGCTGGGGGCTCCGGATGCCACTTGCGCTTGCCGGCGCCAAAGAAATCCGCACCTCCCTCTGCATCTGCAACCGACGCAAGTGGCCGTGCGCTGGAGCTGCCGCTAGCAAACTCGCCTGGCACCACAGCGGCAGAAAACGGATCCGCATAAGGGTCTCCTCCGCCAACCATCGCCAGCGCCAGCGGCATGTCCTCGCTGTCGCTCGATCCGGTAGATTTGGCGCTCGGCATCGGCTGGGAGCCATGGCGCGGCTTCTGGCGACCGCCCAGTTTAATCTTCAGCTTCTTACGAGTCTTGGGTGCGCGCGGCGGGATCGAGCAGTCGGCGACCTGATAGACCAGCATAGCCAGGGCGCCAAGCAGCACGTGTGCCGATTGCGGTAGCGTCGCGTCATAGACCGCCGATGCAACCATTGTCTGCAGAGTGCGCGAGTCCGGCAGCGCGTCAATGAGAGCTTCGAGCCCGCCGACCAGCCGCGCGTCAGTATCGATATGCTCGGTGGCCTCGCTGCCTTTCTCCTCCATGAACAGCAGACTGCGATGCTGCTGCCCAAACACCATTGCGCGCACCATGGCCAGCTGCACCAGATTCCTGCTAACGACGGCTGCGAGTCGTGGCTCCCCGCGCGAGTCGCTGGCAACGGCCACAAAGAGCCGCGCTGCCGCAGCGTCGCCGCCCAGTCCCCAATGCAGCATCAGTCCGCCAACGGCCGTCTCGCGCACCGCAACATAGGCGTCTGCAGCGGCCATGCTGGCAAATAGCGCTGTGTTGAATAGCTGTGCGCGCGGCTGCACCAGCGATAGTCGCAGCAGCGCTTCCAGACAGGCGCGTGTCACAACGTTGTGGAACGAAGGAGCCAGCGCATCCACTTTGCGCAGCCGCTCGATCTCGCCCAGCACCGCATCCTCGTCGGCGCGCGGTGCAGCACCCAGCGAGTAAGTGCGTGCAAACCTTGTGCTGTGCACTACGCTGTTGGCCAATGCGCGCACCAGCGTTGCCAGGAAGAAACTGTCGCTGTACACGTTCTCGCTATTGTCGTTGTACCGCAGCGCACCCGCCATCAATCTGCGCGCAGCCAGCGGCGCCTCGCCGTGCTGGTCGCGGATGTTCGATAGCGCTGCAAGCACCGCCTTCTGTGTGAAATATTCGCCGATGTTGGTAAAGTTGTTGGGTCGCGGCAACCGCGGCACTTCGATGTCCTCGCCATCCCCGTCACCAGTCCCCTCAGATCCAATGGAGTCGGATCCATTTGCCGGCGGCAGGCAGTACCGGTTCTTGTAGATCTTCACCAGATGGTGCAGCCCAATCCAGCCCAGCGCCGGCCGCGCAAACCGCTCCAGCGCCAGCGCTGCATCCACGCGCACACGGTAGAATACGCGCGCATCCATCACGGTGCGCATCAGCGTGGTTGATGCTGCCGCCGACGGCACATGCTGCAGCGCATCCACAGCCTCCAGTTGCGCTGCAACATCGCGATCCTTCTGCAGCTGCGCCGCCCACATGAAGTCGGGCTGCGCAAAGTGGATGATGCACGCCCACTCGAGATCTGAATCAATGCGGATCCACTCGAATGTTGCGCTCGCCAAGCTCTCCTCGTCATCCTCGCCCCACTCAACCACGCGCCAGTCGCGCTTCGCCTGCGCACTCTCGGCGCCAAACAGCGCGATGCTGCTGCCGTACTCGTCGTCGTCCTCAATGCCCAGAACCTCAGCGTTGACATTCAGCTCCTCGGCCGCCGCCGCCATCTGCCGCATGTGGAAGCGCTTGGTGCTGCGACGGATGCGCTTGTACTTTGTGTTGAACTGCACCTCAAACTTCTTCCACCGCTCGTGGATGTCCAGCACGTGCTCGTACGGTGTGCCATCGGCCTCGCGGATGCGCGCCGTCATCTGTCCAGAAAACAGCTGTCGCGGCCGCACCCATGGCGCAGTCGCCTTGGCGTTAGTCGACTCCTGGTGCATCGTTATCTCCACCGCCAGCTTCTTGCGGTTGAAAGCGTAGCTGAAGTGGAATACCGGGCATCCGGTTCCAAAGATCCACTGATCCGCAAACTTCTTGACATCCACGCCACTCACCTTGCGACTCATCCGCAGGAACCACGCCGTTGCCACCGCGTTGGAATGGCCCAGATCTCCGCTCATTGCTGCTACAAGCACCTTGGGCACAATGCGATGCAGCCCAAGCGACATCCCGCCCTTCATCATCCGTCGGTCAAGCATGTACAGGATTATCGGCGCTTTCAGCTGTACGAATTCAACCTCGTCCTGCCGTACCACCGGCGCCTGTCGCGGATAACTCACGGGACGCTGGTTGACGTCGGCGTGGCACAGTCGCTCCATATCGCGTTTCAGTCGGTATCGGTGCTCGTTGGCCCCCAGGTTGTGCCGCACAAACATGCCTGCCACGTATCCAGCCAGCCCAGAAACCAGCCAGTAGTCGCTCCACGACTCCGGCACAATGTACGTGCCAAACCACTGCTGCGCTACGGCAAGCCCCAGGGTCCGCCGCGTGTCGTACACCTGCTCGATCACGGTGCGCGGATGCAGAAGGTCTGTGCTGGCAATCGTCAGCGATGCGCACGTGATCACCGGCTCACGCAGTCCGTCCATGAACACAACCTTGTATGTCGCGTACGGATACGAGCCAAACTCCTGCGAATGAAACGCGAGCGCCTCGGGAATGAAGCCGCACGTGTTTTCCAGATCGTCCTGGTGGCCGCTGCCGCTTGCAAACGCAAAAACTCCGCCGATTGCATCCACCGTGGCCTTGCGCAGCACCATGGCGCTGTGGCTGGCCTTTGCAGCAGCAGCAGCAGGCTCTGCTTCTGAGTCTGCTTCTGGAGCTGGCGCTGGCACTTGTGCGTCTCTGCCTTCACTCGCAGTCGATTTCTCTGCATCTGCGTCTGCTTGTGCCTCTGTCTCTGATGCACCGCCATTCTGCTTGCCGCTGCTTCCGCCGTCCGATCCAACAAGAAGCTGGCTGCCATCCAGCGTACACGCGCTGGTGAAAGGACCGATTGCAAAGCCCAGGGTACAAGCAGGCGTGGCTGTCGACATGATGTACCGGAAGATGCGTCTGGCCGGATCGTGCGGATGAACAACAAGTGAGCTGAGTTCGCCGGCAGAAACAACCACCAGCGGCAACAGGCTGGCTGCCGGGTCATCGAGTGACGATAATCCAACACACGCCGGTACGGAGAAGAAAAGATCCCATGTGCATCGTGCGCGCATACTGTCCACGCATGGCACCCATGTGCGCGTGGTGCTTGGATACACCTTTGTCTCTGTGTGCGCTGTTGTTGTCTGGTTATCTGTCCCGCTGTTGAATACTATACCGCATGTCGGGTTGACCATGTAGAACTCGATCCGTACGCGCAGGCCCTTGAATGTCGGCTCCCGTGCTGCTGCTGCTGTTGCTGCTGCTGAATCGTTGTCGTCCTCTATTGGAGTGATCTGTACCTGCGGCGGTAAGCTAATCACCAGCTCTCCATCGCTCTCATCACTCTGTATCCGCAGTGTTTTCTTCAACAACTCGTGTCGCGTTGCTGGGGTGTTGTGCTTGAACTCACAAGGGTATCCATCGATACTGGCGCTCCTGATGACTAGATTCTTACGTAATGATAAACCAAAAAGAAGCATGACCATTGACAGCAATTAACACTGTTAGGCGCCATTATTCCAATTCGCTTTCTACATTTCCTTTTTGTTCCATAATTATTATTCTAATAGCTTACCTGGTCGCTCACAATGTAGTTGTATTGTCGTCAAGTCCTGACTTTTTGGCTCCACCGATAACTCTGTAACACCCTTGATGACCCGTTTGTCGAAATTAAAGTCCAGCGAGACGAGCTGGTGACTGACTCTAAACTTTTCCATTCTCGTCGGCAACCGTCAAATATATGCGTATATGTACGAAGTCCTCCAACTATCTGTATTATGCTTGCTTCCGGCCTTTTTCTTTGCTTAGCGTTACAACAATCGCACCCGTTTTGACAGTAAACAGTAGATTAATGCTGATATTTCTCTGGCAAATAAAAATGAAATGAAAATGAAAAAACAAAAGAAATGAAGAAAGAAATATAGTCGCTGAAAGGATAATTACAAAATGTGTAGAAAGTAAAGTAAACTTTTCAAAGAATAAAATAAAAAAGGTGAACAGTTTTGGTCCGATGTTTTAAATTAATTATTATAATAGCGTACACTTGACGATAACGACAATAATCAGCAATGTCGTTTTGCGCCAAATAAATTCATTACTTTTCCCTAGCAGCAAAATGGGGCCTTTGCACGTGATACGTTATCTGATTATGTATTATGATCAGAAGAAAAAGAGATTAACAACAACCGTGGAGTGTCAAAAAAAGCAACAAAGTCCAATGCATAGAAAGTAATTAGTTAATGAAAATATACTCACAACGCAAAAAGTCCCACCATTCCACACATGTCACTAAAGAAAAAACCTTCTTATAACATGGTGTCAATCTACTTTGCCAAATACAATGGATAACATGAGATCCTGTCAACAACCAACCATTTTTGTAAATCTTTCCATCTGTTCTTCTGCGGAGCATTAATGAAAATGAGACAAGTAATAACAAAATTTTGAAAAATAAAATTAAAGTAAAGTAAACCAGATTCTGACAACTCTATTCGCTATTACATTCTCTCTTGTTCTATCCTCGTTTCCACTGCATATATTAAAAATACAGTTGTTGTTGTTGTAATTGAGTAAGAATAATAATAGTCTAGTTCACATTTTCTTGCACATGTAAAACAAATTCTTTACTTGCATAGGGAATAAAATTATTATAATTACTTTTTTCTACGTTATACAACAGACATGTGGATATAAATTAATAATTTTTTACTCGGAGAAAATACATATCCTCTTGATTTCTTTCATTCATCCTTCACACTGAAGCAAACAAAACAAAAAAGTTAAAGAAATGCCATGGTAAGCCAAAAAAAGAAACAAGCCATCTCTATTTTTCCTTTTTCTTTATCTCTAATTCACTTTTGTTTCCATGTCCGACACGCATTATCTCCAATTTTTTGTATGTTTTTTTACAATTACAATACGTCATCCAATATCAGCTTATTTAAACAATAACAAATAAACCACGCACAATTTTTGGTATTCCAAACGCATTAGTAGTCAAGTCAACTATGAGCATGGTTTTCGTTTTCTTGTTCCGGATATTCCTTGCATTAATTTGCAGAATAACAACAAAAAATAAAAAATAATCATGTGTAAAAAAAATAAAAGCGTGGTAGTCTTTTCTTCTTTTTCTTGTATGCAACATATGTGAGTTGTTTATATGCCATGTTCTGCTTGTATGCAAGTATAAGGCCCAAGCTGTTCTATGGTGCAGGAAGAAGGAAAAAGAGAAATGGAAAAAGGTTGCAGAAAATTATTACCAAAGAATCCAAGGCTTGTTTTGATTCTGTCGTAAAGCACACAATATGTGGTTTGCCATCTCACAACGTTGACAACTCATGGTTGAGATGCCACCATTCAAATAAGGGAATTTCTTTTTGCATGTGTTTCTGCGAGCTGCTTATAAAACTCTTCATACATGCAAATGCATTTTGATAGGATTCAATTTACTATCCAACTTCAAAAACAGCGAGGATGTTGGTCCCCACTTTTTGATGGAATTATTGCTTGTGGTAATGACCAGCTAACACATGTTTAATCTCAGAATGCCTTTCTTACTCACAAGCATGCACAGTGCATGTTAGAGCCTCTATTGTAATCAACCGCAGCCAGTATTCAGTGTAATTGAACCAATATTTATTTATAAAACACCAGAACGGTTGTTGTTATCAGCAGCCATAGTGCTGCTGCTCATTGGTGGTGATAACGATGTGGGTGCAAATGAAAGCATAAGCGGCCCTGCTGCTGTTGCATGTGGCAGCTGAGCTGAAGCTGGCGCTGCTGGACCTGGCAGCGATGCTGACAACACCGGCATAAGCGGCGGTGTAACGATGGTTGTGGCAATATTTGCAGCAGAAACGGGCCCCGAAGGAGACATCTTATTGCTGCCAGTGACCAACGTTCCAGTCGCTGCTCTGGATCTGGCTGCCGCTGCTGTCCGCTTGCATGTTGGACCTTTGGATGTGTGTCTGCTGAGAGCATCAGCTCTGGCAAACCCGCGCCCACAGAACTGGCAGAGGAAAGGGCGGGCGCCCGTATGAATCTTCTTGTGCCGCTTGAGATCGTGGTTTCTGCTAAAGCGCTGGTCGCAGATGTCGCATTGGTATGGACGCTCGTCGGTGTGTGTGCGTTCATGCGACTTGAGGTTGTACTTGCGAGTGAATGATTTGTCGCATTCGGGATGCGGGCATTTGATCTCCGAGCAGCTGCTTTCGTTTGACATGTCGCTAGTTCCCGGTTCCTTTTTAATGCACACGCTTGCGCCAGCCTTCTTACAGTTTGAGTGCTGGGCTCCGCCATTGCCTGCTCCAACCTTGCGTTTTTTGACAAATGTGGGAGCCGACGATACAATATTTTTCTTGCTCTCAGATGGTGTGTCTCCATTGTTGCTGCTGCTGCAATTGTTGGTGTTATTGGCGGTGTTGGCGTTGCTGCTGTTCCCCTTGCGCCCACGCTTTTTTGACGCTCCTGCACCGCTGGCAGTGGCAATGGCAGTGGCAGTGGCAGTGAAAGTGGCGGCGCTTTGCTGGCAAACGCCAGCACCCAGTATATCAGCAGGATTTACAGAGCCGCTGACACTCGCTTCGCTAGCAATGAGCTTGTTGTTAAAATGGTCATTATTGGCAATGACAAATGAGCGTGCCATATCATCTGGATGGTGAATCGAGTACACGGGCCCAGCAGCGCCTGCAAGGTTTGTTGGAAAGTCTGTTGCAGTGGATGTGGCAGCCGCCATCATACCGCTAGTCTCGCCTCCCATGATCCCTGGTGCACCTAGGTAGCTTGAGAAATTGGCTGGGTGCACCATGCCATTAATCTGCACTCCAATAAGCCCTGCAAAATTCTGGGAAGGCTTGCGACTAGCCATAGAGTCGCGGTTTGGATCGTCCTCGTCCTCTGAGCACTGTGCGGTTAATGGCGGCGTATCAGCCATTGATGCAGACATTGCCATCATACTTGCATTGCCAAGGCCAAGCGCGTTGTTTTCGCAGGCGCTCATCCTCAGAGCTGCCGAACCAGAGCTAGCAGTTCTTCGACCAAATCCAACCGGGGCAGAGGCCGATAGCTTGCCAGCGGTGATCATTGGCTTCAGACCACTGCCATTAAAGATGCGCATGCTGGATGGCTGTGGGAATGTAGGCGAGCGAACGTCAAATCCAGAAGGCAGATGAACGCCGCTTTTGTCGAATGACGGCGATGGCATATCGGTGGTGCAGGTAGAAAAAGCTGCCGCCGCAACAGCAGCAGCAACAGAAGCACCGCTAGCAGAAGGCGAAGAGAACGAGGAAGGGAAGGATGGGACGCTAGCAGAAGCAGATGGTGTTAAATAGTGCGAGGCACTACCGGTAGTAGCAATAGCCATATCCAGGTTGGTTGTAGGCGACATAGTCTGAGTAAAAGAGTTTGTCTCCTGCTTTTCATTGACCGGAAAAACGTGCTCGTACCGATAGCTCTGGCTGTCAGAGAGTACTGAAGACAAGCAGCGAACTCCACCGCCATTACCGTTTCCATTGCTGCTGCTACTGCCACTATTTTGCCAGGTAGCAGCAGCAGCATCAGCATCAGCGCTGGTGTTGGCATTACTGCCAACAAGGCCAGGTGTGTTACTTTCTTTGTTATGTGACAGATCGGATGTGTCGAGAACGGACTTGCGACGGTAGCGGTGTTCAGTGGTGCTTGTGTGAAGACGACCTCCCCGGCGCCCAGCAGCGGTTTTGGCAGTTTCAGAAGCCTTTGCAAAAATCGGAAGACATATTTCCTGACTGCTACTACAGCGCTCTTTGGTTTGAGTCCGTAGCGTATCGTGTGGAAACTCGAGAATGTCCGGCGGCGCAGAGTTGATGGCACCCAAGTGAGATGGGACAATGGCAGCAACAGAGGCAAATGAGGAGGAAGAGAACATTGGCAAGCCCAGCGGTGAAGCTGAAGAAACATGGATGGCAGCAGGTGTAGAGACAGATGAGGGAGTAACTTCGGTAGTAGCAGCTGCCGCTCCATCCGAGGCATTACTGCCGGTTTGCGAAAACTCCAGCGGTTGTTGATAATGCCGTGTTAATCCAGCGGGGTCCATATGTGAAGAAGATACCCCGGCAACGGGGGTTGCAACTGTGGCAGCGGTGGCAGATGGATGCGATGGGAACGAAGCCCCAGCAGATAAAGGCGTCGACGGTACAAGTCCAACGCCGAGATGCGAGGAGGCAATCGGACTTGGTGCAGTGCTTGTGGTGGTAGTGTATCCATGCAATTCGCTAAACTGGCTGTGGCCATGGAATAAGCCAAGATGATGTGTGTCGAAAAACACTGGACCCATCGAGTCCCGGGGATGGGACGAGTAGCCAAATGAGAAATCTAAAATAACCTTCATCTTCAAAACAAAATATCTGATTTAGTATGGAATATATATCGGCTGTACTATCTTTGCAGTGCTCTAAAAATAAAAAGTGGTGGTGACATTTTGGGTGAGCAAGGACACGAGGGACATTGACACGTTTATATGGAAAATGGCGACTAGAAAATATGGTCTTTTGGCTCTACTGTGCAAGTGGAGAAAGGGTATTTACGAGTCAGCCATATCTAGAAACCTTGTTCCTTATTTTATTCTTGTTGACCAGTGAAGTAATGCATGCCTCAAGTGTGATGAATATAGTTGATGAAACGGAAAGTAGGGGGTTGCATAAGCTGTTCGGAGCACCACCCCTACCATCCCCCCTCTTTCTTTGGCATTCTTCCGATTTCATCACAACTAAGGTTACAATTATGAACAAACAACCACAATGGCAGACAGAATTAAGCACAATTGCCACCCGGGAACATCTAGTGATAGGCCGAGTCTGGATTTGAACAAAAAGTTAAATTTGAGCTGAGAGCAAGGGAAAGTCGGACAAAAGGTAAAAAGAGGTGGTGGAGGAGGATGGGGAATTAAAACGAATGCTGTACTAAAAAAGCACAGAATGGATAAATTAAAAAAGACAAAATTTTTCCAAAAGCCCTGTTCAGATGTGTTGGCAGGTCGGAAAAGGACAAGGAAATAACACAACAAAATTGAATTGAAGAGTGGAATTGACCGAGGGTGGTTACGAAAAACAAATGTAGCAAGTATTGCAAAATGCAGCATGTAAAAACACAAAAGGAGGCGCAGAAAGCCCGCATGTTTCTGTTGATTACATATTTAGACTCAGCATGCCCTGTTTTCGGATAGGCAAGGAAAACACAAAAGGGCTTTCTGCCCTCTTCTTAGGAAACCCTCTTTGGTGAATCAAGGCAATTTAAGTACAGTCCTGCAGGTGTAAAAAAGGCAAACGCACATGCTTGCACTATAAAAAGGCCAAGCCAAGGTGCTTATTCCTCCTCCTGCAGATCTCTGGCACCTTCCCCAAATATAGGATATTGCATATTCTACACCCATAGAAGTCGAGGAGCTCTACAAGGGGAGAGGCACGGATCTGGGACCTATTTGACCGGCTGCAAAAAAAGACTCCCCACTAGCCGTTTGCTCAACAACTGCAAAATAAGCACAAATGTGCATACTAAGATAAATAATGTACAAACACAGCAAAACCAGAAACACTTTGATGCAGGTCATTTTGAAGAAGAAAAAGCTGTCCATCGCCCATCCACGCTCTGCTATGAGACTGAATCAATGCAGAAGCAGGGAATGAACAGCGAGCAAGAGCAACGGATGCAGACTTCTAATCTCGGGCTTGGTTCCCAATTAATTTCAAAAAGAAATAATCGCAAATTGAAACGATATTGTGAAGAAACAAAAACTAGATGGACACAAAGGAAATAAATAAGGTGCGCATAACGACCAGAATTGGCCTTGTACAATTACCAGCAAAAAAGGAAACAATAAACCACCTTGGCTATGAAAAATAGCCCAGACTCTGAAATACACATAATCCATCCATCCGGCATTGAAAGGAAGGGAAAAACGAGGGAAAGTAAAAAAACGAGGTGGATAGCGGCGAACTGTGTCAATTAATTCATCCAATTGCCTCAAAGCGCATTACATTAATGCCAGGTCAGACAATTTCCACTGCATTCAGGATAAAACACAAGCTGGCATGCGTACAAGATCTAGAAGAATAGAGCAGGAAGGAACAAAAAAATAAGAGCTGATTTGCTCAGTCTAAAACATGTCTGACTGTGAGTCGGAGAACAAAATAGAATGGCTCAAAAAGTAAACGAGAAACAATGGGAATTCCAAATAAAGGAAGAGGATAATTGCTCGAGTCCAATAAGATTGACCCCAATTTGGAAACGGCAGTTGCCAATAGACATCTCTGACCATTTTTCTTTCCCACCTTTGTTCTCTTTGTTTAGGTTTGAAAGTAGGCATCGTTCGACTTACCAAATGAGGGTACATTTGCTGGATACGCATGGGCTGTTGCAGGGACAGAAGCTGTCTCTGTCGACGGCGGATCGCCAATAACAGACACACGACCATTAGATGGAATATATGTGCCATTGTTACCGCTGGCAGATGCAGGCGCAGAGAAGGGTGAGTAGTTACTATCGGATGGAATGCCTGACATTGGTGTCAGGCAGTGCTGCTGATCGCCAGTTACTCCATGCTGGTGGTTGGCAACGCTGTTGGGGTGCATTTGGGGAATGCCTGGATACAAAGGACATCCGTTATGGTCTAGAGCAACCCCTGCAGTAAAGTCGGACGCTACAGAGACGCCCTGCGACGGTACAGTATAGGGCTGTGACAGTCCAATGGATCCAGAACCATAGCACGGATTCATTGCGGCAGCAACAACCGCGGCAGCAGCGGCGGCGGCGGCAACGGAAGTGTTGCTATTAGAAGAAGCCGACTCGCTTGTGTTGGTTACCGCGCTGTTACCCAGCGTCATCGGTATTCCATTACTACGCATATTAATGTTGCATTCACTTGAGGGTGTCGCATACCTGGCGCTGCCTGAAGACATGTGACCAACTCCTATGCTGTCGTTGTTGTCGAAACCTCCATTATTACCAGTGCTAGCAGAAAACGGCGCGGTTGAGCTGTTCTTGTTGTTGATGCTGTTAGATGAAGATGGTGCTGTGCCTCGGCTGCCAGTTGGAAAGCCCATTGGATAGAGTCCAGGCGCAGACGGCTGTGCATGCTGGTATAATCCAGTTGCGGTCGAGTCCATAATTTTTGTTGGGCAAAATGGTAGCAGAAAAAGCAACACCGTGGGTTTTAAAGCTGGAATAATAAAAATGTAAACCGTCAAATGTGTGTATATTAGTGCTTGGTGTGTGCGTGATCGGACTTAATATAATAGAAACCCTCAAAAAAGCTCAGAGGAAATTTGCACTGAATGTAAGAGTTACAAACACACAATTCTGCGCGCACCACTACACACTATAAGCAAGAGAAAAATGTCAAGATTTTTCTTGCCTCAATGATCTAAAAAAACCCTCAGTAAAAAATAAACAATATAGAACAAGAGCCAAATGAATTGCAGAACAAGAGCTGATATTCCACAAACGCTTCTCTCCACTTTAGCCCACTCAAATCTAAAATGGTTCTGTACAAAAAAAGCTCAAGTGCAAAGAGAAACGGAAAGGGGGATAAAGATATGAAGGTATCAATATAACCTTGTGCCAAGTACAAAATGTGCGTAGATCAGAAATGTAAAAGTGAGCAAAAATAACCTCTAGAAAGGCTGGATAAATAAAAGCTAGGTTAATGAAACTGTGTTAATGGAACCTAACGAGGAGGAAAAAGGGAATAAGGATACTCAATATAGTAAAGGAAAACATCCAAACTACGTGGCGTTTTGTGAACTGAAACGTCAAAGGGACTTTATATACTCTGGACTGGATATATTGGCAAGGAAAAAAGTTTCCTGGCCAGACCTGCAACTGGTCACAAAACATCATCAACGACAACAACCAAAAACAAGGAGACATAGTCCATAGAATGGCAAAGTCCTAGATATAGCCCGCAATCATTATTGAGAGAGAAAAAGGGGGGAAGGCCAGAGGAAATGCTTGGGTCTCAAAGAGCAGAACCCATCACAACAAAGCAGAGAATAAAGAAAAATCGATTGAGCCTAATAGTAACAAAAAGGCGGGCATGAAAGGGTGTTTGCAGGAAAGGTTGGCAACCCTCCTTTTTTGAACAAAGGTGAAAAAAAAAACAAGAGCGTGCCTTGACGTCTGGGACAACGGAAAGAACTGCATGCGACTGGCAAAACGCTGCGTATGCTGCGCAACGCAAGCAATGTTGGCAACAAAAGCACAGCCAAAAAAGCTCCAGAAAAAAAGAGAAGCCGCAGGTTAGCCAGCTCCCGCCTCAACTTCATCTGCTAAACAAGGTCCAAACATTATCCTGCCAATCCGTCTGAATAAAAATATGGAAAATAGGCCACAGGCTGCAGTAAAACGAGAATATGTGCATCATGTTGTTGTTCTATGCCACACGCACACACGCACACACAAAATGCGAGCCATTCCACTCTCCCTCACCAAATTCGGTTTGAAAATACTCCAAAATAATATAAAGTGCTTTATTTTCATGGCCACAAGCAAGAATCGCTTTCCTCCCACTCGTTTTTTGCTTCATGCATTTCTGTCATTTGTTTATTGGGAGTAGGACAATTCGCACCTTTTTTCGTCGTCTACTTTTGGACAAACAACTTGCTTTGAAGAAAGACTTAATTTATTGTACACACCCCGGGGGTTCTGCACCTTCCCTTTTTTCTTGTGTTCTGAGCTGGGGTGTATATTTTTTTCATCCAGGCATAAATTAGCAAAATGCATGCCCAAGAGTTGGGCTTTTTCGCATGTAAAGCCTGAATTTACGTGTGAATGGCAATTTTTCAGCAAAACAAGATATTTATTTTTGCTAGTCCTTGCCTCAAGATGGTCGTTTACCTGAACCAGGTGCTCTTTTTCCCATTCAGAAAAATGCTGGAGCGTCAAACCGGTGATTCTTCTCCATGCCACGCCTTTTGTCGAATAAGACCAGCAGAATGTCAGCTCTCAAAAACAAGACAACCAAACCAGTAGCTTTTGCGGGTTTGATAGAAGACAGGAATAATGCTGTCAAGACAAGAAAAACAGGCATTTAGAAGACAGTACAACAACAACACCAATTCTGCCAGTGTCGTCTATTCCGCTGGGGTATTATTTTCCTGGCAGAATAAAAAGTATGACTGACTGTCATTTGTTGGAAAAACGGTTGCTCCTTTTTCTGACGAGCACGATATTCCCTCTGTACAATTCATATTAATGATTACAGGGCCAATAAATGACATTACCCTAGTATCATTGAAATGAAGACCAACTCTAAAAAGGTAGATATTTTGTGAGCAACTCGAGATGCCATTCCCATGCTCTTTCTTTTTTGTCCTTATTGCGTGCGTATCTCAGTCGCTCTCTGCCTATTGTGCCCAATAAGTCGGTACAAAGCAGTTGAAAGGAAAGAAAAAAGGCACTGGTATCGGCTCCGATATCGTTTTGAATATGACGTTTTTGTTGTTTAAAGAGCTTGCTGCACCCAACAAATATCAAACCACAAAAAAGATTTTTTTCAATACATATGCAGAGGGTTGCAAGTAAAATCGATAAAGCAAACTGTCAAGACATTCATTGCATATGGACATTGTTATGTATAGTTTTACATTTGTATGTGCAGTACTTGTTTGCATGTCTCTAATAACTTGCAATATTCCCTGTAACCACAAACCACCCAACTCCTATTTTCTGACGGCGTGAGCTCTAATAAAGTGCGAAGGGGTTTGGCCATCCGAATAGCACCCAATATAGCCATTTTCAGCTGTTGAGTAACAGAAATTCACGGACTGCATATTCTCTCTACTATGAACATCAGAAAATGTCTATTTACTACAGTGCAGTTGGACTTCTACAAAATCATGTCAGAAAACTCAAGTGCATTGTGACAATAAGACATTTAAGCTGTTTTTTGCAATTATTTCAACAGCAACAATATTCACAAGTAAAAAATAAAACAAACGTCATTATTCGCAAAATGTAAACAAAAAGACAATGTCAGCGACAACGAAGACAGTGGTATTTACAGATACATTGGCATTTGGTTTCCATCTCCCTGTAAATAACAATGACAGCGGTTAATTTTTATTTCTAAACTTGTTGGACCTAATATAAGCAATACAATTGTTGGTTCCTCTAACGAATAAAAAATACGTTGACAGTTTCTTTTGGATGAGAGTGAAAAAAGAGTTCTCCCAAAACACACTTAACAAACGACAACAGTGTATTCTAAAGAAACAAATGGCGGCGCTCACGTTGGGGAAGGGGGGAAAAGAGAGCACAACGCAACCAATAAATCATTATCAAGTACCTATAATGCCTTTAGTAAACACAGGAACGTATTTCTAATCGCGAATTGTAAGAGACTCCAATTGAGGTTCCAAATTCAAACTGTTCACACCCACGAACTCTAGTTTAAAACAATGGGCACGGTATAAAAATATTGCCTTTTTAATATATCCTAATTTGTTTGTGAAATACCTAATAAAGCGGATTTCATTGTTATTGGGAAAAACGCCATCCGACAAGGATAACAATGAAAAACACCCAATGCATATAACATTCAACAAATAACACAGAACATAAGACGGCCAACTGTTATCTTGCTAATTGTTTTGTCTTTTATTTTAAGATGGATACTCTTTTTTCTTGGCAGCGCTCTTTTTTTATTCTTTATTTAGGGTCCTATAATATTCTTAAAAGTAGTTGCAAGGGATTTACTGATACTTTTATTTTATTCATAGGAGAAAATAAAAATGCATGTTTTGCACAGTAAATAAATAAAATTCAAAGCTAGATTGGTTGCATCTTGCTCAAAAGCCAAAGGCGTTTTACTAAAAAAAGTTGAGAATGCGTTTAAAGACAATAATGTTTTACATATATCAAGAACAATAATTCATCCACTTTGACGCCGTAAAAAACTTGTTTGGATTTAACAACAGCATAGGCATTTGGCTTGCAGAATGTCAAATATGCAAAAGAAAAAAGATAAAATGCGATGTCAAGCAACACAAAATGTAAATAGAAAGCAAACAATGGAGATTATAAAGGTATGCATTTCTCCTCTGCATGCAATTCTGCCGTCTTGATTGCATGGAAATATTGCACAGCTGTTTCAACGTGCACATTAACAGGTGATAGAGAATAAAGGCAGAAAAATACAGAGTCTGTATCTTGTTGCTATTGCATAAATAAGTTTTACGTTACAATCCATTACAAGTGAACATGATAGCTTGCTTGCCTTGCTGTTGTGAAAAATCGGCAGTTTAACGAAAAGTAAAACTAAAGAAAATTCTTTTTACTTGAAAATGAAATTGACATTATTAAATGCTAGCATATATTGTGGTTATACAAATTCATAAATCATAAGAGCAGCCATAGTCGTATACATATGTATGCGCTCTGGTTTTACTAGAGTAATTACTGCTGCATAAACGCTATAATATACTAGCGACCACCAAAAGCGCAAGTAGGATTTTTGTTTAGTAGCGTGTATGTATTTACAGCCCTTTGCTTTATTTTACCCCTATTTGCGGCTGTTAATAGAATAGCACAAAATTTGATAGTAGTATCTATTGCAGACATATGTTTACTTGAAATAAATACTGTAGAATATTCAAACTAGACTAGATATTACTAATCCCATTACTAATACTAATTAACACGGTAAAGGTATATTTCAAAACATATAATCGAATATAGCTTTTTTGATTTGACAGTGTCACTGGTTGATTTTAGCCATATAATATAGACAGGATTTATTGTTCTACTTTTCAATTGCAAATACTGGCATAATCAAGTGTCTAATTTCTTACCGTGTAATAGTATTACTAGAAAGTGCTTGCTTTGCGTTTTGTGTTCAAATTTCTCACATATAGTTGGCAAATAGATGCTGGCTATTCCACTAAGTACTTTGCTTACAAAGTTGAGTAGCTGTACTAATACATATAACCATGCCATTTACTATGGTACGGAGCGAAAAATATTACAACAAAACATTTGAGCAGTCATTCTATAGAAGTAAAACTTTACCCATGTCAGTTCTAGATCATTATTGTTTGTTTAAAATCCATTTTTCATACATTGCCATTATTTGCAGCCTGTTGTTTTTTGTTTTTGCATTGTTCATTGTTATAATCTTTGCCTTTTCCTCTTGTTAAATTGAAGTATAGTGTGTGTACATTGTATTTATGCAATTTATTGTCACAATCAGAATAGTCTCTGCTTATTCCCACATTGCTTCAAAGGTAAACTTCTTGGTTATGAATCATTCAAACTCGTAGTTGGTCTCTGTATAATAGTATCTGACAGCTAAATTCTTCCCGGCACTGAGATGGATATGTTTATCAATATCTAGTCTGCAATATAGTGTGCATGTTGGTAGCACTTGTGCATACAGATATTTTGCATTGCAGATATGTACAACAATGAGATGCGAGTGGCAAACTACCTTTTTTGTTCATGAAAAGACAGTTTTGTTTTGTTATTTTTAGTATTTTGCGTTATTGCATTATTTCGCTTTATTTGCTTCATATTTGTTTACTAAACAGTATAAAGAAAGAGAGACAGAAGATATAACAAACTCTAAAAAGAAAGAGCCAAAGACTAGGATGGACAGCCACGCACGCGGTGAAACAATATCCAGCCAGGAAATAAATTTTTTTGGTCATTTCAGTAACGAGATTCTTTGTTGCTCATTTTTATTTAAGCCTTCAAATAATATTTTTCCAACGAGTGATCTGATCTGATTTCTGTCTTATTAAGCATAGTAATATTTTCCATTCTTTTTCATTTTTGTTATCGCGCAATAACAGTCTGAAAAAGAATTGCAAATTTGAAATTTGTCTTTTTCAAAACTCTTTATCGCTTTTGTTTTATTTTCATTTTAGATTATTAAACTGGAATTTATAGTTGAATCAGTGATATTATTGTTGTTTCTTCTCACCGAACCTGCATAGCAAACGGACGCAGTGGACCTGTTGAATAAAAATAGAAGCGATGATTTTCGGGCGGATCTTTTCGGCAGCTTCGGCGCTAGTAGCAACAAGAGCTGGTCTGTCTGCTCCGCGTCTTGTGTGCTCAGCAGCTAACAACATCGGGTCACCCAGGTTTGTATTGTTAACAAGCGTATTTTTGGACGTTTCTGCTGATTCTTGAGCTTCAAACAAAAACACTCGTATACAGTGGAGAATGCAGGCGCCACAGAAAGATCCTTTTCTTCGTTTATATTTCCACACCCCCCTTTTTCGGTTGGGGGATTAAAATGTACAAATGATCTGTTTCAATTAATTGGCATTGTTTTGGTTGTTTTTTCTTTTTGCCCCGTATTTATAAATTTGTTGCATTTTTTTCTACCACAGTTCATACATGGTGCATATCATGTGTGTATGTTGCTTTTTCTAATGCAAGGCAGCATAATACAAAAATTACACGCTGCATTGGCGCATCACTTATTCATTCATTCATTCCTTTACTTTCCAAAGGAGGTAGGGATGATGGACTTTTGCTGCCCACTCACTATTCCCTATTTAGTTAAATTGATTGTTTGGCATTTGTTGACTGTGGCAAAGTAGCGGTTGTAAATGCAGTTGCACGATCGAGTAGCAAGAACCCTCCCCTGAACGACAAACATCCATTGCATGTTTGCTGCGTATTTTGGTCATTTGTTTCCAGCACACAATCCCTTTTCTTCTTTTGTCCAGACAAACCAATGCACAACCCGTTCATGTGTTCAGTTGCGATATTCGCTTGAAGACATAATGCTAAGCACAATTATATGTTGCCCTCTTGTGTTTAATGTTTTATTATGCTTGAAAACGAATGACTAACGTAATTCATTGCCTTATTATTTATATAAAACATTTTTTGTAGGTTTGCAATCGGGTCCGTGGCGGCTCAGCAGCAGAATGCAATTTCTCCATCCATTGGTTCAATGCAGGTGCGCTGGCGGACATTCGGAACAGAATACCAGCCCAGCAACCTCAGACGTAAACGCAAGCATGGATTTTTGAATCGTTTGCGCACAAAGAATGGCCGCAGAATACTGCAGCGCCGTAAACTCAAGGGGCGCAAATTCCTGTCGCATTGAATGTAAAATAAAATAAATAAAGGAACTAGTCCGTGATAAATTCTCTTTTGGTAATTAGATACAGTCAGATTCCTCTAAGCCAATACAGTTGGTGCATGGCACTTTTATGCTGATAGACAGATTATCATTTTATAACGATAACTAATCAAAATGCGACTTTCTTTTTCGTGTGATTTATTGCATAATAATTGTAATATTTTTAATGTTTGATATATATTTCTCTTACAAACAATTATTATTTGCTATTATTTAATAACAAACAAAGATATCTTTTCATTACTCTAACTTTTGTTCTGGTGACATGTTTGTCTTCTTCATCTGCCATTGAACTGCCACACTACTTATTTTATTATGCTTGTTTATTGCAGCACATAATATAGCCGTTCTTACCACTGACAATGATAATTTATTACTGAATGACTGTAATCAGACATTCAAATCAAGCAAACTGCTGACACCATTGTGGTTTGATTTTGTCCAGCAGTGTGCTAATTGATATGACTGGAGTTGATACCACAGCGAAACAATTGTAACAATTATTTAATCAATTGCCCAATGTTGAAAACATGCCTGCCACTGATTCACTCAAGTGTGCAGAAGAGAACATTACAGAGAAGATTCAAACAGAGGAGCAGTTTGTTGCATCATTAATGGAAAACTCACAGCCAGTTGAGATCCCAGAGGTAGCTGATTCATCAGGTGTGGATGATTCTAGTGAGCTTGTTCACTACAGCACAATCCAAGTACAGGAGGCAATTAAAGTGCTAACCGACTATGCATTTCTGGCAGGTGCTAATTCACAAAGCACGATCAGGCATATAAATGGATATCGTGAGGATTATTACCATATACTATCTACACAGCGACGCCAAACAAAGATAACAGATTATTGCTAATAAACTCGGTATTCCGCATGGAAACATTTTTTAGCTATTATTTATAACCATATAAAATATATTAAAAATTCTTTTGATATATCTACAAGCACTTGGGAATACTGACATTCTTATCTATTATTAATTTATAATTGCTATATTATAACATTTGGCATCCTTGGGTACCAAAACATATGTTTCCTACAAATTAAAGTAGCCAAAATTATCAAAATTATAAGCTCAAGAGGGAATATGATATTTTATATTTTCTGTTAATAAAAAGCTGTAATAAAAATTGTAATATAATGTTTTCTTCAGCACAAGATCAATGTCGTTAACTAAATAATATGTGATTTCACGTAAAAATGATTAGCCGGATATAATTTATTGATTTTTAGGCAAGCCTTTAAGTGCGGGCAGACAAAATAAAAATATCAAATAACATATTATGCCGATTTTTGTGGTTTTAACGTGTGCGCAAAATTGGGAAAAGAAAAAGTATGATTTTACATAGATTTATCGATTTACATGAAATCATATTAGATGAATTCAACTGTATAAAGAATGGATATTGCAAAGCGTTTTGCTCATTTCCCTTGAATTGGTGTTTGAACTAGGGAGGAGGTTGTTGGTTGTAGACTTGTCAAGGTCTCATGTTCTTTTTCTCCATGCTGACTGTGTCGACAAACCTCCTCATGTTTCCGTACACCTTATCAAGCTGCGACCTGCCACGCATGATGGAAAAATGGTTCCTCTCGGGATACGTTATTAGCTCCGCATGCTGGTGGTAGCTGGCACATTCTGGAGAACAACCGTGGATTTGGTTTAATTTTTGTACAAAATGCCTTGAATCATCCAGCAACACGTCATGCTCGCCTACCTGTATCTGCAGACGAGGCAGACAGGAGAGTTTGGTGCTGAATAGCGGAGACAATAGAGGATGACGGAATGTCTCATATAGGGACTCTGTATCGGTATTTTCTGTGGGGCCATGGTATACGCGCGAAAGGCATTCTGGATTAGACAGCGGAACGTGTGAAAGCACACAGTTGTCTTCATTGCGCTTCCAGCTATCCTGAAGCATGGTCAGATCCAGGAGCGGCGCAACAAGTATGCATCCAGAGGGCATGGGCCTTTTGCATGCATTCAGCAGCAACATTGTTGCCACAGCTATGCTTCCACCCGCGCTGTTTGCGCACAATGTGATGTTGCTTTGCTTGAATCCCTGAGCCAGAAGGTGATTGTACGCGGTGTATACGTCATGCACTGCCCTTGGGAACACATGCTTTGGAGCTACATTGTATTTTGGAACAAAGAGCCGCTGCCCCAGCTCCTGTGACATTCGTAGATAGTACCATTTGGCTATGGGCACATCGCTTTTGACAAACCCTCCACCGCATACAAACAGCACAATGCGCTCACCATCATAGGCCGGCTTGTCTTGTAATTCCAGCTGGGGGTTAATATTCAGCAGAGCAGAGCAAGCAACTACCATGCTGTGGCCATCCTCGAGATTCGCATGCCTGTCCTGCTCAAACAAGCGGTTGAGTTTGTGCTGGACAGTTTTATCGTCTATTTCGTATGGCTGCTGGACTTGTGGCATTTCATACTCATACGCCCGATACCGGCCAACAGATGCTGGTACTTTTGCGTTCTCTAGTATGTTGTACTGCATTTGTTGGGCGTATTCCTGCACTCCTTGCTTGGTCCTGCTGTGTGCCAGATCCAGTATATATTCTCTTTCCTCAATGCTAAACTCGCTATCGCCAACGCCTGGAATCTTGTCCAATAGACTCGATATGTTTGGGAGGTGGACCTGCGATGTCATTTCTGTCATATCAGTATCTTAGCAAAAACGTTTTAATATGATAGTATAACAAAAGTGAATATTTGAGATCTTTCCAAACGCACTCGCCTGCTCCATGGCTTTACTTTTATATATTAGCTCTTACCACTCCCATTCTGCTTGTTATAATATTTTACAGCATAATATTGTGAAACACGTTGACGTTCCATGTCAGTGTTCTAGCACCGCGCTTGTCATACTACCATGTAGCAAATGCAATGGGCTCTGTTTTTTCTCATTGAAAAGACATTCTCTATATTAAGAATGAAAATTCCGAATGCCGCGTTGTAGTTGTGGCTAAAATGCCGTCAGAATTGCCACTGGTACAATCTACTTATCAAAGCAGAATGCGTCGGCAAGTCGTACGTGGCGACACTAAAATTGTACACACACTACATTAATGCTTATTTTTAAAATGAAAAACACATCTTCCCACATGTAAAGTCAGCCCAGAAACGCCATGCACGTCATATCACAAGTGCGTTAGCAGTATCAGGTGCAAGAACAAAAACCCTAAACATCAAATATGCGTAACACGTGTGAAAAAAAGTAGACTATGACATCTCGCTTAACCATTACGTAAACAAGGAGATAAGGAAAGGACAAGTTAGCGCTATAATCTAGCTATCATTTCAATTCAATTCAAGCGTTATAATACATTGACCACGCCGAGTCACCAATAACACATTGCAGCGACACCAGCCTCCGTTTGATCCATGATTTCACGTATTCGGTATCCGGGCCAGCAACACGAACAGCAACTCCCTTAACGCCTAGCTCGTCAACTTCTGAAACGGACCACACAATACCAGGCTCATCTTCATCCTCAAAATTGTTCTGCTGATTAAATGGTCGGAATGGCTTGATCCTTTGGTCTAGGTGCTGTTTTCTGAATAGATCGGCAACATTGGCAACCGCAGGGCCAAGTATAAGCAAGTACGCAAAGACGTCAACCGACCCTAGTCTCTGTGCAAAAGAGTACAACCTGCCAGCAGACCAATGTCCACCAGAATCATCAGTGCTGTTCTCCTGGTTGTCAAGCAGCAAGGCATCGCGGATAATGATCCTTGACTGGTTGAGCCAACCAGCATCATAGGACCCTGCTGGCACCGGTGCCTCTGACGAGCTATTGTACTGTTTGTGTTTGAGGTTATCAAGTACGCTGACAACGTTTACACTAAAGTACTTGCCAAACGCCCACCGCTCGCCTCTTGACATTCTTCCGCTGGTCATCCAGTCCAGCAACACAAGTGAGGAGGATTGTGGGTCCTGTAGCCGAACCGCCTGTCTCTGGTTATACATTGCGCCCTCAAAGCAGGTAACGGGATCAGGCAATAGGCATGCTAGTGAGCCAGGCGCAACTTCGATAAGCATGGTTTGGTATGACTGGTTAGCATTCGTGATGGCATTACTGTAGTCTGTTTTCGAGTTATCAGACTGCTTCAAGGCCATAAAAGAACGACTTCCCGCCTCTGGTTGGCTGTGGCGTCGGTAGCGGAACACTTTGGTTGATCCCTGAGTCAGCATCAATAGTGCGCATCCACGACCAACTTGGACGTTAATATGAATCCGGTCTCCATGGACTATGCCTCCGCCGTACGATAAGATGTAGTTGACTGCTGGATGCAGATTTCCGCCGTTCCTCTCACGTCCGCCTATGCTTGTGTTGGGCGCTGCTTGTGGCGATATTATCTTCAGAGGATACGCTGACTCTGTCGTTTGGTGGAGCCGTCCTGCTGTCACCTGACAGTTGATCCTGCCTTCTCCTGGTAACGGCATATATAGTGGAAAGATATAGAGGAAATACAAGTATCAAGATAAAAAGAAAGAATAAATATAACTTTATACAAACCAACATGAGAAACAAAGAGCAAAGCCTGCTCAAGATTGGCAACACTGGGAGATAGTTAACGTAATTATGACTGGTTGTAATGAGCTCTATAATAATTTAAAATAATAATCACGATCATATAATTGTACAAATAATGACAATCATCCACAAAATCAATCAACTACTGCTCAAGCGCTCTCTTGCCAGCTGCGCGTACTTTTCCATCTCCTGAAGAAGCAGCTCT
>JANBTT010000134.1:0-41362 GCA_027578915.1 Coemansia sp. RSA 1200 | reverse complement strand
ATTACCATGCCAAAGGTCATTTACACAAAAGTCCGTCATTCAGCTCCAGACAAAGCCATGATTTCTTTGACATTATTAGGATATACGTCTTGCATTATTGTGATTAATGATAACATTTTGAATAAAATATTAACGTGTGTGATAACACACAGAGTAATAGGTATGTGCTTTGTATTATTTGAAATCTTGGTCATTATTTTACACGGACATGCTTTAATTGTTAATCTTTTGTTTTGTTTTTGTTTCCATTCTTATCTTGGGAATAAGAGGCTCATTCAATATTCTGACCTTAAACAAGAACAGCAGTTTTTGTTGTAAAACTCAAACATGTATACAGTCATCAGACTAATTCCAGAAATGTCTTTCACCGAATAAATACACATTAGGCGTACTGTTCCATATGTAAATGTTAGCCATTATTCTATGTATAAAAGGTGGCTTTTGCTTGTAATATGAAACAAATGAATGTGAATGCAAAAAATTCCCACACCCTATTTTGAAGCAATGAAACTTGAATCCTGGGTATGTGGCCTGTGCTTTTTTCTTCTCTGTTCCATAGAAAGAACAATTAATTTACAAACGCAAATATATGCATCGTTTTAATATATTTGTTATAACTCGGGGAAACATTGCATTTGCTCTTATTCTATATTTTTCTGAGGCCAAGTGTTTAAAGTTCATGTGCTTGCAGACAACCAGTTTACAAAAAAATACGGATTCTTTGCACACATTCACCTCACAAGCAAAGACGGACAAGAAAAACAAACTATTTATATGAATGAAAAAACATGAAATAATAAAAGCACATTCAGATGTTATGAATGAAAGTTGGCTAAAATATGCAAGGAAAATAAAGTAGATGCCACAGTACAGAGAATACTGGCAACTAGCGCTCGCTGAGCCAGTGCTTCAAGTCATTTTGCGTAAAGTCCAGTGATAGATTTGTGCTCTTGTAAGCTCTGGCAAGTAGCGTAACAAAGCGCTGGTAGTTGGAAAGAACATCGTCAACAATTGCCTGCCAAACGACCGGTTTCAGTCGTTGTTCATTCATAAAATGCTTCTCAACGCGTTTCGAGAGATTCTTAATGTTCTCCTTCATGGAGCTGTTTGAGTGTGCCTGGATAATCTTTTTGAGCTGACTCTTACCCAGGCTCGATGTCTGCATCGGATCTTTGTTGGCAGCTAAACATCTCTCCACAGCGTCAAAAAACCCAATCAGCCTGCCCAGTGGACGCTGGAGCACATCCTTCAGATACGCCCGTGTCACCTTTCGCTGAACAATCTGTGCATGGTCAAGATAAGAATCGAGAGTAAGAGCAAAATAGGGCTTGCACCCTTTCGCCTTGTATGCCTGCAAACCTCCGATTAGTACAAACATGTTTTCCAGCAGCAAAACATGCGTGTTAAGCTGTTCCTTTTGCGCATCCTTGTCATCAAGATTCTTCTGGGCATTGCGCTCGGCGTCGCGAAGAAGGCTCTCAAGCGTATCAAATATCAGCCGTGAGATTCGGCTGTACGCACTGTCAGCGATCGCGCGAGCAGAATAGCCCGTGTCTCCAACAAGTCGCTCTATATGAGCAATAAACTTTGGGAAAACGCGAGCAAAGGGAAGCGCGCCCATTCTCTTTTTGACTACAAACTTTGTTGCTTCAATTGACCGCGCCTGCTCATTAATAAACCGCTGGAATATGGATTCCAATTTATCACTGCAGCGTTCGAGCACATTAATCAAGAAACCCTGGTCGCTTCCTTTACACAGATCCAGCGCCTTGGACACTGAGACAAGCATCCCAATAGCCTGAGAGGGATCCGAGCGTGTGCCCATGTCAATAAGCGCATCGACTTGAGTTACCAAGTTCCCAAAGAGAAGATCCAACATGCTCTTTACTTCCTTTACAGTTCCAAAATGGATGGTCTGAGTAACCACATCCTTCGAATCAAGTTTTGGCCGAGGGGTTTCCCAATGCTCGATAGGACGGATCTTATGCGTGACCCAGTTGTAAAAGTTGGGGTTCTCTTCAATCTTTAACCTCATCTCTTCGTTTGCCTGATTTGCTGTTTTGTCCCTTGTGATGCGGTACATAGTACGGATGTGTGCAGGCGGCACGTAGTGGAATAGATCAGAAATAAAGTTTTGCTCGGCAATCACGCTTGAGGTCAGGTTCTCTAGAGCCATGCCAAACACTTCAGAAACCTGAACGTCGGAACTGGAGGCCTGCCCGCCACCAGAAACAGCTCCTGGTCCGCCTGAGTCGCCGCTCTTGACCGCAGAAGAGATAACCTGGTGTGCAGCACCGCTCAGCCCATCGAGACTGATTCTCCTGCCGGTTGGGCCGCCAGCCCCGCCACTAGATCCAGTGGCAAACGCGTAGTCGGCGGACAACTGTCCAGATCCTGCCGGTCCGCCGCTAGCACCACCGCTGGCACCTGCAGCGCCTCCAGCTCCTTGAGCGTCGGGTCTGGGTCGGGTGAAAAATGGACGGCAGGAATCAATCAGTTCCCTTATTTGGGTGGCATAGAGCGAGTTCATGCACTGAAGATATATCGCCTGCAGGTCTTTGTCGGCCGACGATTTTGATTCCTTGAGCCACAATGTGAGTCCTGCATACTTGATCATCATCCTGTGCACATGCTCGGGACCATTGACCAGACGAATGCCGCGCTTGACCATTCTGCTCTTGTCGTTGAGGCTTCCGTCAATCTTGAACTGAAACATGACCTTGAGATAGTCAAACACGCGTGTCGAGAAGTTCTCGCTGTAAAACTCGTACTTTTTCATCTTCTCATGGGCTGCTTCAATGCCGCCGCCGGGTTGTGAGCCCAGCATGCGCTTAAGCGAAGCTGCAACACGCTCAACGCGCTCAATACCATCGGTGGTTTCTAGAGACTCATTGCGCAGGATCTGTAGCTCCTCTTCGGACAGTGTGATTGTCTTGAGGGTCTTGTCCATTTCGGCAAGAAGCAGCTGCTGGTTTGCTTCTTCAATCTTAAGGTTCTCGTTCTCCATCTGAATCTTGCGCACATCGTCGTCCATCGACTCCAGCTCCATGCCGTAGAACTTTAGCATGCCCTCCATTTCTTCCAGGTTGGCTATAGCCTGATCCAGTTCTCTCACCAGTCTAGGGACCTGCTTGTCTGCCTCAAGCATGTCGCGCACGTTGTCTGACTCCAACTTGTGCAGCTCGCTTAGCAGACGAGATTCAAGCTGCGCTGCGTCAATGTTTGCTCGCCACCCAAAGTCGCTGACAAGCTCGTCTGCAGACAGCATAAACGCCTCGTCAAGCAGCATCTCTTCTATATCATCGGCCTCCTCTTCCTCCATATCTGGAACGTAGGCGTCGTTCTGCGGAGGCTCCTCAGGCTGCGCTGCACTCATGGGCACAAGCTCGGAAACATCGCCTCCGTGATCGGCTACATACTTTGTCATTCTGCGCAAAAGCGCGCTTTGGTCATTTGGCGCCCGATTATGTCCTCGAGCGTTAGTGCGCTGGCGACTGGGCACCTCGCTTACCATCATCTTTTCGACTGGCGTCCTTCCAGGCTCGTAAGTTGGGATTGGAGGCGGTGCCTGGGGTCCCGGTGCCTGGCTTTGCGGCTGGCTCCTTCCATATGCAGTCCGTGGCCTTGTCAAGCCAGAGCCCCCAGCACCTCCTGATACGCCTGTTCCTGACACCGTGTTGATGTATCTTGGCGGCTTGATCGCGTACTTGTTACAAAAGGTGACCAACATATGCACAAAGCCCTCGACAAGCACCGCATCGGTTGATGTAAAATCGTATTTGTGGTTAAGATGCAGCGAAAACCGTGTCGGCTCTTTAAACTCGATGGCCTTTACATCGTCAACGCCCCATGCCTTGCTAATCTCGGCAACATTGTTGTTCATCTTCACCTTGTGCAGTCGCAATTTGCGGTTGCGTTTAACTGTGATGCAGAGAAAGCGCGGTTTTGCTGCCCCGCTGCTCTTTGAATTGTCGCGCTCCATGACATTCAGCACGTTGAGAAGACGCTCGCGTCGCGGCTGTTGACCGCCTGAGCTTGATTTTGCTGCATTCTCCTGCGCAGTTGTTGCTTCAACGCCGATAAACAGTTGCTGACGCAACAGGTCTGCTATAGCCTTGACCTTGGCTGTCTCTGCCTTTGACGCCATGTCAACATAAACACTGGATTCTGATTATAAGCGAATCGAGTACACAGGGCTGGGAAAGGAATGAATAAAAATCGTTTAATGAATTGCAAGAAAGCCAGCAGCAGCAGCACCAGGCAAGAAAAACGATCCACAATGTTGACAAAACAATACGAAATCAGAAGATGGTGCCATGTGATTGCTGGTGGTGACTAAATTCTGATCATGATAAACTGATATTTGATCTTGTAGCGAATAAGGCAGCAAATATCAGGAAAAAATTACTGTCACCTTGTCTTTTTTATGCTTACTAAACTGGTCCAAAAGATCGCTTTTACTAGAGTTGGGAGGAGCTAGGTCCTTTTCTTTTCCTCTCTTCTTTGTCATCTAGCTTTATCTATTTGCTTGTCTATCTGGTCATATGCAGTGGGAAAATGTCTGCACCAAAAGCAATTATCCAAATGCTGACAACCGGCACACGCATTGTCTACCGGGCATTTGGTGATGCATATAAGCAAGCACTATCAAGTACGTGTCGTTCGATGACCATATGCTTAAAGCAAAGCCTATACAGCTAGATAAACATATACATACAACAGCTTTACTAATTCTACCTAAAATTTACCTTGAAACCAAGCCAATGTGTATTACACGCACTGTAGATTCGGCGGCAGCGCAGGCAGCAGCTGGAAACACGAAAGCGGTGGCAGACGGCGATCGAATGTCGCAGGCGTCGGGTATAACAGTGGATGAGTCGACAAAGATACTGAACATTGAGGATCCGAATAACAAGGACGAACTATCAAAGAAGTTTGAGCACCTGTTTAATGCCAATGATCCAAAGAAGGGCGGATCGCTTTACTTGCAGGCAAAGGTCATCCGCGCACGCGAACGGATAGAGATGCATTGGGCTCAGGAGAAACTAAAAGCCGAGCAGGAAGAGCTGATGGCCAAGCAGGAGGAACCGAGTGCCGAGAGTGAGGCTTTTGAGGATAAGAAAACAGATTCTTCTGGCAAAGAATCCGATAAGCAAAAGTAACCGAGTCTTCTACGTCTGTTTGTGACATTAGAATCGTTTCCAAGCGGATAGATTTCAGTTTTTTTATATATTTACAAATACTACCACCTCGTTTCATTTCACGTTGGTGCCATTATTTTCTTCTTACATTTACTTTTTCTTCATCCAAGTGTAGATTTCAATGGGAGAGAGCGACACGTTGAGAGTCGTGTATATTTTCGTAACTATCACATAGACGGGATAAATGGTAAAGACATGATAAAAGAAACATCAAAGAGAAGTCCTTTTCAACTTTAAACAGAATTAAAGTCAAAAAGCAAGCGTTTGGACATTACACTGCTTGTCATACACACTGCAGGGGCAGGATGAACCACGGAGCATTCACACTGGACAAGAAAGAAGAGCCACAAAGGATTTCAAAAATGCCTGTTAGCGACTGAGAGAACAGATCATTCATTTTTGAAATATAAAAAAGATTTCCATGGGAGAAAGATCGGAATAGTTTGGTAGATAACTATTTCGCTTATTCGGATGCCAGCGGCTGCTCAACGGGACTTGGGTCGTCTTCTGGCGCAGAAGCGTTTTTATCGGTTGCAGCAATACCATGAAGTCCTTGGAACAATCCGTTTATCCCGTCAGACAACTCTTGGAGCAGACCACCCAAGGGGTTTGATCCTTTGGTCTCGCCATCGGCGTTGCTTTGTGATGTGTTATTCTCATCCTCAGGCCCTTGTGGTTGGCCAGTCTGGCTCTGATGGTCTGGTAGCTGTCCAGGAGCAGCCGGAGGCGGCATTGACGTATCGGTTAGATAGTTGTCAGGAACAGCGACAGGGACAGGAGCAGGGATGGAAACAGTAATAGGTGCTGGTGCTGGTTCTGGTACTGGTGCAATTGGGACAGCCACAGGTACCGCATTTACAGGAACTACAGTCGGCAGTGCCGCAATAGGAATGTTTGTTAGCGGTTTTCCAGGTAAGGGCGTTTCTGCTAATACATTGGGGCTTCCGTAAGCTTCTGGCAATGGCTTAGGTACGTAAACAACTGCAATGACTGGAGGAGATGGGTTGACAATGGGTTTTTTATCGGCAACAATATCAGTGTTGGAATCATTTTGCACGTCGGTTTTAGCAGCATATGTAGCTTCAGTAGTGGTGTCCTCGGTAACCTCGGTATCATTCAAAGCACCATTGGTAGTATTGTCGGCATCGATGCCAGCATCAGCGTCAGTGCCGTTATCATCAACAGCATTAGCTTCAGCGGCGTCGGCATCAACATCTTCAGCAGTGTCGTTTAATGCAGCATCATAGGCATCAAGAGCATCTGCAATGTTTGGATCAAGAGCTATATCATCTAACGCCTCATTGTAGATGTCCTGTTCCAAGTCGCCGCCGCTTCCATTGTCCAGAGTGTTGCGGATTTTCAGAGGAAAGGCGCATGCCAGTGTCAGAAAGACAAGGATGCAGATCCAGCAGGGACGCATAATCGTAAATAAAGGATGTTGGCGCTAATCAGTCTTTTGGCTTGGCGTTCAGTGATGCGTAAACAAGATAAATGGTATTGTAGAGCGTAAATAAGGTTTGTGAAAGTTATGAAAAAGGTTGATGGATAAGAGGCAACGTCGTGAAAAAAGGTGGAAAAAAAGGTTGGCGTGTAATGATAGAAAGCATAAAAGAAAAGTGTAGCTGAATCTTGTTTGGCTCAACCAGCAGGACATTTTCCGTTACTTTTCAGAATCGATAGTAACATTGTTGTACTGAGCTATGCTTGAATTGGCTTCAAGCCCTGCGAAAAGCATCTTAGGCAGGTCACAAATTTTTTGACCTGGAATGTACATGTTTGTAGCTCTTTCACAAACATCTGCGTATTCTTTTTTTGGCCGGGGCTTGGGGAATCGGTGGCTTTTGAAATGACTTACAACAAGTGATAGCCTGGTCCAATTTTTTGGCTGGAAATTTTGTTGCCCAAGTGTTGAAATTAGGGACCATTCAAACGCTTATTTTCAGTATCATTTTTGCGCCACAACTAATTGATATTTTAAAACAAGGAAAACATTCAGAACGCAATTGTCAGCGGTCATAGAATAGGTCATAAGAGTGTGTTGCATTGTTTTAACGACAAAATAGGCTATTGTTATATTCGGACAGTAGTCTTTTGTTTACTTTATTGCATTGTCTAGTTTTTGTACAGCTGCTGCCCAAACAATAACCTGAACACAAAAGAAAACGAGGCACTGCGGCCATAGCATGACTTTTTCATTTGTTTGGTCGGCTAGAATCAGCACTTTTAAACACATGTTTCCAATGTACAAAGTTAATATGTCGTTTTGCTTGTTAATCTATAAAAGGGACAGACACATGCTAATCTTCTAGTTAATCTTCTTGCTTGTGAAGCCTCGTAGAGATGGCATTTGCGACAATTAACATGGCTTTGCGGCTTATTCAAGATGCATTCCTCAAACGTTGTTGCGATGATCAACAATGTCGAATGAGGCGACAGAGGCAATATCCACAGAATGGCATGGTTGTGCTAATAATAGTCAAAGCGCTATGTTCAGGGTGCAGAGTCCAGCCCTGGCGCTTGCTGATGCTAGTTAATGAAACTCTTATTTTTGAGTTCAGAAAGGCATACATCTTCCAAGTATAAAACGCAGCCTTGAGCACGACATCAACCCAACATGACACCATATACTTTCTTATCGTTCTACATATCGAAACTACTTTCTTGCAAATCTGATTGCTCGACATTACATACCCTCTTTCAATATAGGATTCGAATCGCTTGCACTTTTTGCCAACATTTTAGAACAATGAAGATCTTCGCTGCCATTACTGCTTTTGCCGTTGCTGCCGTTAGCGGTGTTGCTGCCTACGAGGGCCACAGGGGCGAGTTCCGCGGACATGCTCACGTTGGTGCGAGACCTGGATACAATGCTCCGGGACACATTCCGCATGCAGCACACCAGCCGGCGTTCCACGCTCCTGGTCGCTTCCAGGCCCACCACGCGCCTGCGCACAACGGCTTCCGCGGGGCTGGGCGCCACTTTTAGGCATATCTCTTTCTGAATCGCTAGCGTGGCCGCATAGGCTGCCAAGATTGTAACTATCGCCACTTTCCAGATCTGGTCATTTTTTGTTCGTGTTTTCTGCGCATTAAGCATTCTGAACAATATAAACTACTGCAGCATAATGTTAACTGGGGAATTGAGAGCCAGTGTGAGCATGATAGACGACATGTGAAAAGTGGCGAGAATTGAAAAATGATGAATCAGCTCACTGATAGGCATCTTGTTGATATCAAAGAGCGTGGATCTGACAAGCCTTGGATATAAGTATTTCTGGCTATACTTGTTGTGTTGTGCTATGATGTGATGCCGATGCTGCGGATTTTGAAAAGCCAAAGTACAAGCTCTAGTCGTGTGACATGTATTTTTGGGGCCCTCGTCCTTTTTCCGTTTCGTCTTTATTGCACAACCGCTTTGTGCAAATCAATATAAAAGTCATGGGTGCTGGAGGCGTCCTCTTTCGCTTTCATTGAGCTTCCTTTTTTCATTTTTCATTTTTTTCCTGTTCTCTTTTTCTTTTACTCGTTTTAGATAGTTTCTTCAAAATGTTGCCTTTGTAGTATAGTATATAGGTTTATCCAACTGCTCTAGCCTTTTGTCTTGCTAGTAGCGTAATTTTTATAGATAGATTTCTATTGAATATTGGCATAGTCGTAAGCGTCTTTAATTCCGTCTAACTCTCGTATCGCCTCGCCTTAGCCTTTGCTCGAAACTCTTCGTCCAACTCCACGCCTGACAACTACATGTTCGCCTATGTCGACCTGGTCGTTGTATAGTTATTGCATAAAAACATAATTTCCTAGCGGTTTCATACGCATATTATTTTACAAGCATGTTACAAGTCGCACATTGGACGTCTTTCCTTCTCGTACTTCGCCTGCGTCGATAATGGCTTCTGGGCCCCTAGACAAGCCGCTATGTTTTTTTCCTCGTTCATTCCTTCTGTTGCTGCATCTGCGTTTTCCTTGGTTCTTTTTTCTCTACTCCGCTGTATCACTGCACCGTCTACACTTTTAGTCGAACTTTCCTCATCCATCCATCCATCCTTCTTGACCGAAGTCGCTGTCGTTTACGGAAACCACTTTTGCTATGTGTAGCGTCTCTATGCAAAGGTCTAAGCACTCTTACCCGAATTATACTTTGAGCTTCTATTTTCTTGGTTATTTTGTATCTGCTCTCTTTTCCCTCTCCTTCCACGATAGTTTTTCTTTTTCTCTTTTCTCTGTTGTTTGCCTGGCGCTATGACGTCGTGAGCCTCCCCTAACGTGGTCGATGCTGTAGCAAATACCGTCGAATATAGCTGGTTGTCAGAACGGCTCGAACGAGTTCTACATTTTCATCGACTCTGCTCTATTTTTCTATCGCTTTCTTTTTCCTTTGCCCGCAAGGGTAGCTGCTGCGTGCTTTTATTTTGGTTCCGCCCTGCTTGGTTTTGGTAGTGAAATGGTGATGTAAAGCTGATGCTGTAAATGTTTGTTATATGCTTGTGATGGTCATATATGTTGGTGTAATTGTAGCCCACAGTGCATTGCATGGCTCGGTTGTTGTTCTTGTCGCTATGCCATTGTCTGTAAGGTTGGAAATGTAGATGCATGTGTTTCTGTGTGACATTATGTTTTCTTTTTCCTATGTGTGATGTGAAAGTTGTATGAGAGGATCGCAAAAGAAGAAAAGACAAGGAACTAGGACCAGACCGTGCTTTACTTGTTGTAATATGAGCTCCCTATTATTCCGTTATATATTTGTTTTCGGCAGTTTTTATCTGGATAATTTTTTACCTTCAACGTTCTTATCGATTGGACGATTCGGAAAGAAGATGTAAGCCAAGGTCGTAACGAATGGCAAAAAGCAGTATCCTCTCTTTGCGTGGCAAGAGCATACGGCTATGGACATTTGCGCTATGTATACGAGCGGCTAGCTGAGTTACGCGGTTGCGTTGTAAGCAAACATTATGGCGGAATATCCGAATAGGCATAGCATATGGTTACGATATCGATAAACCGGACATCATATTGGCTGAGCAGCGACGGAACATGACGAGAACTAATATCTATCTGGGAATTTTCTTTGTATATAGTAATGGCTGTGGGACTTGGACGGGTGGCGGGTTGGCGGGCTTTCATTCGAAACGTTTTAGATTTTAATCCTTATTCTAAAACCCCGTTCCATGTGAATTAATTTTCATTGCCAATTTTTGTTAAAATAAGATATTGATATATTAACAACTTGACATGTAAAGTCCACATCTAGAAACTCAATTATCTAGTGCTTGGATTCAAGAAAGTAGACAGGAACGTTTATAGAAGAAAAACACAGTGGTGTCAGTTTGTATTGCTTGCCCTCCAAATGGTTTCTCTGAGGAACTGGGGGTTCCGATGTTGAGTCAGTGTCTACTTTTTTGGAGCAGGATGGTTTAGGTTTCTTGATTACGATTTAATGAGGATATAATACAGCTTATTTGATCACCGTTTTATTATCAAGTTATGTTGTAATTAGATGTTAGATTCTTTTTGTTGTAAACAACAAGTTCGAAAAGAAAGTGCAAACAATGCGAGAAATGTAATTTTAGCTCTTTGTTGGCTATAAATTTTAAATTACAAAAGCGAATTTGCACTCTAACCGTTTCTACAAACCTTTTTTTTTCATCACATTTTCATTTATTCTACTTCACTCTTTAAATACAGCAACAACCTACTCATGTTTCATAACCAGACGCCCACGAACAGCAGATGCCCGAACACACAACGCCCTCCTACCGGCCTAGGTATGCAAGCAGCATAACAACTACTGGTAAGCACCCGATGCACTAGCCAATGTCAGACAGAAAAAGGTGGAAAAGCAAACCTGTCATTTTTACTAATGCTGAGACGTATTTACACTTCTATTGTTGCCTCTTGTAGAGCGGAAGCCACGGAAGCTTGGTCGACTCGACGCCAGCAAAGGATCAGACCAGAGCGGACATTGCACCAGCCGAGGCTGAAGAGATGCGCAAGCGCCGTGAGAGGTTAGCGCGCCATTTCAAGGACGAGCCTGAAATAAGGGCATTTTACCGCTTTATAAACGATGTTGGGGAGCGTGATGCTTTCAATAGTTTTGTTAAATCGGCTGAGAGCCTTTTTCAAGATGTTGCACAAGCCGCCCCCGCAATGTTTATGAAGCAAATGATGGCGACCAAAGGAATGGAGGACAGCGAGCTGGCCAAGTCCCTTCTTAACGACAAGACCGACGAGGATGCACTCATGGCTTATTTCTTTGCTCTTTGCAAAGCGATGTCCCAGATTGCTTCTAAGGCACATGGTCAGTCTGGCAAATCCGATCCAAACCTTCCGCTGCTACGTTATATTCTGGCTGACCACCAGAGAAAGCCGGTCCCAGGAAGCACACACAAGGCGGATGGGGTGTTCTACTATCCCAAGCGTATGCCCCATGGAATACCAAGAGTCCACATGTTTGTCGAGGCCAAGCTGGCATCAACTCCGGGAAAGGTTCCAGACGAAACCATGGGTCAGCTGCTTGACTACGTCAATGCGGTTTGGACAGGGCAGCCGACGCGCACATTCGTGCCGATTTGTATCTACACGGGGAGCTTCTAACCCTTTTTGTATTTACACGTGGCCCCTGGTACCGTATCGAGCTTGGTAGCATATGCTACACGTCTGTCAATCCAGAGTTACCGGAGATGGACTCTGTTCGCGAGATCTTGCTGTGCTTGTGGTTTGCCATCACATTGCCTTCCGACAGGTTTGGCCACTTCTGCGACGTTGATACCAGATTACAGAACATAAGCTTTGGCCGATCCAATTCAAACGGCAAGCTGGTACGAGCATCTCTGGCCGATTCGGAGGATTCAAACGAGCTTTCACTTGAAATGCGTATGCCACGAATGGTCAATCCGCGATCACCTCTCGCTTACCTCTTCAAAACCATGTACCAGTCCAAGAAAGCGGTTCTTAAGCTTTCATGGACGCCGGTGAGACGGCTCCCCGAGGGAGCAATCTATGAGTATCTTTGTAGAGCTGGCATCGACGGGGTACTTGAGGTATATGACAGCGGGTTGATAAAGGATAATTTCTATGGCTATCGCTTGGAATATATCGTTCTCGAGCATTGCGGCCAGTCAATCGGGAGCCATGTCAAGGATAGTCGCAGAAGATGTGTGCTTGAATCCGAGATTCACAAGCAGGTCGGTCACTTTGTCAGCCAGGTGTCAAGCTGCCTGGTTCAAGCAAGAATCCACGGTGTCCTTCATCGTGACATTTTGGATGGTAACATAGCGGTCAGCAATGGACAAGCAAAAGTCATTGACTGGGGCTATGCAAAGATTATTGAGGCTAATTCTGTAGAAGCCCAGTATGCCAGCCTGGTACAGGTTCTACAAGAAAGCAAAATGCAAACCTTTTGACTTAATAAAAAGAACCAAGCATTAGAATGTTATTAAAGAATCCAAGCTAACAGACATAGCTACCAGTCGTTAAATACGGACAAGATCACATACTCACCATAGAAATTAGAGACATTACGTTGTGTATACTTTGTGCAACTAGCTTTGTTTTTGTTATGTTAATACAATTTTTCAAAGAATGAGGCCGACGCTCGCTTACTTTCGCAATAAAATATCTCCTTATATACCGTTCCAAAATACTATCAAATTCTAATATACGTTTTCATAAATATCAAAGGTTTATATTTGCTTACGCATATATCACAGACTAATTGCACTTACTTAAGAACCAAGAGAATATTTTCTGTAAGGGCAACGAATGTTTGTGTTGTTTGTTGTTATAGTATGCCTGTGGCATTAACCAGCGTGAAAAGGTTGTACACATTTTAACAGTTAAAAACAAAACATCATAGCGCATATCCAAAAATCAAATCACGGATCACCAGATCACCGTTTTTGGTTTTTTTATATATTCCTTTCGTAGTGAACAAAAAAAAGAGTATCAATCAAGAAAGCGAACCACTGGCAATAGAGTTCCTTCTCTTTAAGTCCAGCGGAGTATATTTTAAAAGAAAAGACTTGAATCCATCATAATGGTAAGTGAACGAGATATTATAGACGATAGCAGTATCTGCGACGTCGCATCCATCGATGGAATGCGCATCCATTGAATTAAACGGGGGAGCATCCATCAGAAACAAGACAGCTGTTTTTCTGCGTATTCGATTAAATATAGAGGGCGAATCCATTAGCTAGGAGGAAGCGAAACCCAATACCGTTGTTCTCTATTCATTAATTCCGTTGGATTCAGTGCGAAGAATTCGCCACTACAATTTAGACAGAAATTTAGAAGCTAATTCCGACAGAGTGTGTTTTGACATCTATTGAAATGTTGAATCGTGTAGCCTTTCGTCAAGCTTCAGAAGAACAAGGCGTACTTTAAGCGCTACCAGGTCAAGTACCGCCGTCGTCGTGGTAAGTAGTCAGTCCGAGTGTTGCATAGAAGCGTTATGGATCGAAATGGGTGTGGAGGCTTGTGTTCCCTTTGCTTCTTCACAGCTTGTTCTGTGCTGCGTAGGGGGTTCCTGGGCATGATGATTTAAAAAGTATAGTTCATCCGAGTTTTGCGGGTTACTTGCAATAACCCGGTGAGGAATTAATTAAGCATAGTCTTTCGCTCCTATCTGACCTACACCACCTCCTCTGTTATTTAACAGAGACGATCCTGTGGCTTGTTTTGTACAAACAAACAGCGGAATGCGCACGTATTTAACCACCACCATCGATACTAATTAAAAGCGTATTTATTGTTCGCTTGTTTCATTTGCGTCTGGTTTGAGTAGAGGGAAAGACCGACTACTACGCTCGTAAGCGCTTGATCGTCCAGGCAAAGAACAAGTACAACGCGCCCAAGTACCGCCTTGTTGTTCGTTTCACCAACACTGACATTGTGTGCCAGATCGTGTACGCCAAGATCCAGGGTGATGCAGTTCTCGCAGCCGCGTACTCGCACGAGCTGCCTCGCTACGGCATCAAGGTTGGTCTGACCAACTGGGCCGCCGCGTATGCCACTGGTCTTCTTGTTGCCCGCCGTGTGCTGGCCAAGGTCGGGCTTGCCGACAAGTACGAGGGCTTCCCCGAGGTCGATGGCTCCGTCGAGGAGGTTGAGGCAATTGAGGACGGACCGCGCCCCTTCAAGGCGTTCCTTGACGTTGGTCTGAAGAACACCACCACCGGATCCAAGGTGTTTGCTGCCATGAAGGGCGCCTCGGACGGCGGTGTGTTTGTGCCGCACTCTGAGCGTCGCTTCCCCGGCTATGACACCGAGGGCAAGGAGCTCGATGCCGAGACCCTTCGCAGCTACATCTACGGAGGCCATGTTGCCGAGTACATGCGCAGCCTGAAGGAGGAGGACGAGGAGCGCTTCAAGGCCCAGTTCTCGCGCTTCATCAAGGCCGGTGTTGCTGCCGACGACCTCGAGGCCATGTACGCTGGTGCTCACAAGGCCATCCGCGCTGATCCAATCGCCAAGCCTACCACCAAGAGCACCGCCGCCCACAAGCGCCGCAACCAGAAGCCCCTCAACGCCAAGCAGCGCAAGGACCGCGTTCGCCAGAAGATCGCATCCTACAAGGCTTCCCTGGAATAAAGACAACCCACAAAATATACTCTCTCCTTTCTCCCTGCTTGGTTGGAGCGGAGAAGGCGGGGGTGGTTGGGTGTCGTCTTTTGTTTATCCGTGTGTAAAATGCCGCCTTTTCTGAACGGCAATAAACGAGACTGCGATGTGGGCATATACTCCGCCTTCCCTTCCTTTCCTCGTCGTATTCTTCCTTGGCAGCAGCTGGGGGAATGTGAAGAGAAAGCAGCCATTGTAGCCTGGGTGTTGCTGTTGTTCTTTACGGTAACAGCAGCATCGTGCCTACGTGTGCTGGAAAGGAACTGCAAGTATTGCAGTGTTTAGCTTGTTCTTTCCAAAGATCCTGTTTGTTTTATGCTAATAAATATGAAGAGCCTCATTACCAGCCAGCCCCACTTGCGAATAAGTAACCATTCATTATTTACCATATCTGATATGGCACCCTGCAGAATATAATATATCGACATTGCATTTCGTGTTGACAATATTATACCATCCAAACCATTCGACTTGGTTTTGCAAGGGATAAAAAAAGTGATAATACTTTACATGCTGATAATTGATAAAGAAAAGAAAAACAAAGAAACACAATAATGGAAACCTTGAATATTTTTTGGAGAGCTGCTAGTCTTACACGCAGCCCTGGCTGATCATGGAGTCGGCAACCTTGAGGAAGCCGGCAATGTTGGCGCCAGCCTGGATGTCGTCCTTGAGGTTGTATGTCTGGGAGGCGGCAAGCGAGTTATCGAAGATGTCCTTCATGATCTTCTCGAGCTGCGAATCAACCTCCTCGCGCGACCACTGGAGACGCTGCGAGTTCTGGGCCATCTCAAGACCAGAGACGGCAACACCGCCGGCATTGGCAGCCTTGGCGGGGCCGAACATGACGCTGGCGCCCTTGTAGACCTCGATGGCCTCATTGGTCGAGGGCATGTTGGCGCCCTCGAAGACGCCGTGGACGCCGTTGGCAACAAGAACCTTGGCATCGTCCTCGTCGATCTCGTTCTGGGTGGCAGAGGGGAAGGCGAGGTCGGCAGGAACCTCCCATGGCTTCTTGCCAGGGAAGTACTGGGCAGTCTCGGAGAAGGCGCAGTACTCGGAGACGCGCACGCGCTTCACGTTCTTGAGCTCCATGACGTGCTCAATCTGCTCCTGGGTAAAGCCGTTGGGCTCGAGGACGTAGCCGCTCGAGTCAGAAAAGGTGAGCGGAATGGCGCCGAGCTGGAGAAGCTTCTCGGCGGTGTACTGTGCAACGTTACCAGAGCCTGACACGAGACAGCGCTTGTCCTTGAGCGAATCGCCCTTGTGTGCCAGGTAGTTCTGCGCAAAGTAGACGCAGCCGTAGCCGGTGGCCTCGGGGCGGATAAGCGAGCCTCCCCAACGCAGGTCCTTGCCGGTGAGAACACCGGTAAAGTTGTTTGCAATGCGCTTGTACTGGCCAAAGAGGTAGCCAATTTCGCGGCCGCCGACGTTGATGTCGCCAGCAGGCACATCGGTGTCGGCGCCAATGTGGCGGTAGAGCTCGGTCATGAACGACTGGCAGAAGGCCATGACCTCGCGGTCAGAGAGGCCGCGTGGATCAAAGTCGGAGCCGCCCTTACCGGCGCCCATCATCAGGGTTGTAAGCGAGTTCTTGAATGTCTGCTCAAAGGCAAGGAACTTTATGACCGAAAGGTTGACAGTCGGATGGAAGCGAAGGCCGCCCTTGTATGGGCCAAGAGCAGAGCTCATCTGGACGCGGTAGCCGCGGTTGACGCGCTGCACTCCCTTGTCATCAATCCAGGGCACGCGGAAGACGATCTGGCGCTCGGGCTCGACAAGGCGCTCAAAGACCTCGACGTACTTGGGGTCTTTCTCGAAGACGGGAGTCAGCGACTCAAAAACCTCATCAACGGCCTGGAGGAACTCCTTCTGGTCGGGGTCGCGGCGGCGGATAGATGCGCGCACAGAGGCAATCTTTTCAGCAATGGTGGCAGACATTGTGTGTTGTAGTAAAAAATTTGTTGTTAGTGTTTTGCAAAGAAAATAAGAGATGAGACAGTAGCTGTGTTGATATAGCAACGAAAAGTACAATGTGTATATATATTAACGTTCTAGGTAGTTTTGGAATGTTGGAGCTTCTTGAGCAAGAGATAGGAGAAAGGGTGGGGGGGGCGCTTCGGATGGGCCCAGTTTTTATATCCGTCGACGACGTTCCATGGCAGAGCATAATTTCAGAATAAGAAATGGCAGTCGCGGGCTAGAAGCGCATATACACTTTATTAGGCTTGCCTGTTTTGTATTCCGTGCATTAAAGAGAATTTACTCCTTTTTACCTCTTCTGCAATCATCGTCATCGATGGCCGCGAATGAACACTAAAACCACCAACCAAACAACTCCCGCTCCCCCACCTGCTGAGCGTGGGCTTTAGACTGTAGCGCTTTTCCTGTCCTGCTCTTGTTTTTTCTATCCGATAAGGATCAAAGGAGCATCGCTGCTCTTTTTCATTTGCGTGCGAGCGGGCCGCCCCTGCTGCGCCAATGACGGATGACTCTTCGATTACCAACGGAGATTGGGCCTCGGGGTTTGCTGCGCCTGTTTCCCTTTCTCTTGTTGCTGCCATTGTGCCTTCATTCCGGCGGCACATGCAGCGAAAAAGCCCGTGCCTTGCGCTATAAGGGGGTGGGGATCAGTTGCCCATCTACCCGGCCTTTGCTTATCGCAATGGCATCAGCAACCACATCTGCCCGCCTATCTGTCTGCTCGCTCTTTTTATCTATGCGCAGAAGCGCAAAAGTTAGCGAGGAGGGCCTGCCGTAGCAGCGTCATCCTGCTTGGCCATAAACAATATCCACGAAGGTGATGTTTTCGCTGCAGGATGTGGTGGTGGCCATTGCGCAGTGGGAAATTCCTTTTTGCCTGGTCTGACCATTGCAAAGAGGCTTGTGCGCGCCAGAGCCCATGTGGTCCGTATGGCAACGGGTGATCAGTGCTCAGTGCTCAGCGCAAGGAAATGCCCGGGTGAAGAAGGGCGCCGAGGCCTGTGCACAGATAGTTAGATTATCGGCTGCAATTCCCCACCCGATTCAAGGCATATAGTCTACGAATTAGCTTCCTCCCTGTGACTTTTTCTGTTCCGGCTGCTCCCGAACGCAGCTGTCTCTCAACATGCCTCTGTTGCCCACAGAGAGAGCGTAAAAAAAACGAATGCAGTGGCGGGCCATATTGCGGCGAATTGATTTTCACTTTCTTCGATAGGCCCGTAGATAAGACGCGGCTACTACAGTAAGAAAGCCTGCTAGTGTGAAGCGGTCAGGTGCCTGTAATCGCAGCGCCTATCACCTTCAGGCCATCGTCTGCAATCTATTGGCTGGCCAGTGCACGAAACCTCATGGAATATGCCTTTTCGTCAGGATTCCGGGCACAGTGCGCGAGTATCCTTTTGCTATTATCGAAACAGCAAACAATAGGGACAGCATACAGAATACTGTGCAGAACAGTGCGATTGATGTCATTTCATTCCATCAAATAGCTTGCTGCAATCTTCTCCGATCGTCTTAGTTTTTGCACTCGTACAGGCTCCGTCGGCCACCAGTTTTCTTGAAGCAAATGGATGTTTGGCGATTTAAAGGCAACATCCATATACAACGCATGTACCCGCTCTCCTCCTGCAGCAGTCTTTCCACATGCTGCGCATTGTCATTGTTGATGTAAGCGGCGTCTTTTTGGCTGCATTGTTTTTTGAAGATACTGAAGCAACGATGGTTCTTCCTACAACAGACACCCGTAATCGGCTGCATCGCTACCTCATCCGTCTGAGATTGGTTTTCTGCTCGATCTGAATTAATCCAAACCCATTGTGGTGGTTGCGATTCAACTGCTGCATGACAAGCAAACGGATGGATATATCTCGTTCCTGGACATCATGCCTTACAAAATTTCGACGCCAAAGCATACAGCCTACACGTACGATGGCGATTGATGGTATCACACGGACGAATATTTCCTCAATTCACAAGCAAGACATGCAAAATACATCACCCGCTTTGCTTTGTGGCGGGTTTCTCCGATACTGGAAGTGTGTGCGTGTGATTATGTGCTGTTTATTTTTCTTTCCTTTCATAGTCGCGGTATGCACACCTCCATGGATATTCTGTCCTGCAATTCGCTACTTGCTTTCTTGGCTCATTTCTTTTATTTACGCTTGTATCGTTGGCAAATGTGGAAAAATATAGCGCCAAATGCTTTGGGAGATGGGTGTCAAGCAAAATTGCTATAAATACCGCAGGAGCACACGACTAATTCCAACATTCAGCTGGAAAATAAAAAAAGCCCCATATATGCTTGTACATTTCTCCATATTATCATATACCGCTAATGCCTCTATATCTACAATAACCTACTCAATATATCTTGTCATTCTACTCTTTTCATCTAATATCTAATATCTAATCTCATACAATAATCACTTCTAGCATCTAGAAATTCTCCGCTATCGCCATTCAATCGCGCCTACGCTGCTTGCATCAGACATCTGGCCTTGCCTTAAAGAGAAATGAAAACATAAAAAGGCAGAATCTTACCTTTTTGGTTTCCCGCCTAATTCTTCCTTTTTGCGCGTGCTCTATTCAGTATGGCGGGTATTTTTGTTACTTATCACTATCATTCCATCATCGCAGAGAATAGCAGCACATGTTTCTCGATTAAAAATACATATCTCTCGCACATGTAAAGATAACGAGGCATTGTTAACGGTATACCACTATGCAGCACCCCCTTGTCATCAGATATGTGCCGTACAGCAGCACAAGCAATGTACAACCGTATCATCGTGTATCTGCTCTGTATTCACACTCATCCTCTTATCAGCGCATAATCAGCAAACTTCTTTTTGGCCTCTTTGGGCATAGCGAGCGGTTATAATGAAACAACACATACTTCTTGTCTCCAGCAGTCTTTGGTTGTAAGGAAGGCGCAGACTGCAACTGTCGCTTGATCGCATGCGATGTCTGAAGCGACTAGGAATAGCAATGGATCTGGACGCAATTGAGGTACCGATCTCGCAGATAATGCACCAATCTGTCAATGGATCTATCAGTGTCGAATTCTGACTTTCCTCGCTTTCTTGAATCGATGGGAGGGGGATCGGCCACTCTTTTTCGACCACCATTCCTGTCATATCGGCTGACATCGAGAAGTGATGTCAGCAAGGCTTTACGCTTGTTTAGCAATATAGGCAACGCCCGCACATGCTTAATATTACATGCTGCAACAAGCTTATCTTGTTCATCAGTACAGCCAAAACAGCACCAAAAAGGATTGTTTTTAGTGTCGGAAGTAATCGGGAGCAAGTGCCTACGAAAAAGGCAGCAACCGTCATTTCTGGCAAACAAATTATGTTTCAGCTTTCTTGCTAACTTCCGTTCCGTACTTTCTCGCTGCTCATTTTGACTCGCTGGTGTGTGTTTTATCGCTTAAAGTCAAAATGAGGAAATCCTCCTGTGCAGTTGTATCTTTAGGACATCGCGGCGCTAGAGATCGATCGACTTTGATAACAGCAAAAAACGCTGTATGCAATTATCTGTAAGCTGTCAACAACATTTTTCTAGCCTTTATTTGATCTGGCTAGATCATTGAAGCGCGGCGATTTTTCTGATGCCTGATTTCGAGGAATGCACATAACGGTTAGTGATCCGATCGGTTGTAGCTCAAGCTCAGTAAGCGTCGCAAGGCAAAGCATAATATTATCCCACTTTTCTCCGCAATTGCTATAAAATAGAGCATGGGGGATAAGCTCTTTGCTATTGCAGAAAATATAGCACAGTTACCGCCAACAAGTACATTGCTATTTGTAACTGTGAGAAATTTCCCAGCATTTTCCCTTTTCATACCTCTGCGAGCCCCACCCCCATCTAGCAGCATCACACGTAAAGCGCCAGAAATACAGCAAAAATATGACGCCTGTACGCGCCTCCCGTCCCACCATTGGCCACCCGTTCGAGTATGACTGCTCGATCGCTATATGTCTGTGTCTTCTGGCTTGCGTAGCCAAAGCAGAGCTTGTAACATGTCTCCTGGATAGCAGAAACTGAGAATGCATATTCGAGCCTAGCTACAACCAGCCATACCCACTACCACATGTACACATACATATGAACATATATATCAACTCGGAAAAGAAAATCCTTTGTATTCTACATGCCTCGACTAGTCGCTCCAAGCACACTCCTGTTTCATAAATAAATGTCCATGATTTATTCCAAACATTCGCTTACAATTTAATGCAATAAGCATCCAAGGGAAACATATTTGCAAATGCTGATTAACAACTTGCTTTAGTAAAGTACCAGGACTAAGGAACTGAAAGGATACTAACAATGATTACAAAGTAAGAGTCTAGTAGTGAGGAGGGACAGCGGCGTAGGCGTTGTACTCGGGTCTGGGAGCCTCGTAGTGCTCAGGAAGGGCACCGCCGTAGCCAGGACCGCCAAAGCCAGGGGCACCGTAGCCGGGACCGCCGATGGAGCCGGGACCGCCGATGGGGCCAAGACCGCCAATGGGGCCTGGGGCACGTGCCTCGTATCCGCGAGCAGCGTGCTCAACGTGGGGAGCCTCGTAGACTGGGGCGTGGTACTCGGGAATGGGTGCCTCGTAGATAGGAGCATGGTACTCGGGTCTGGGTGCCTCGTAGACGGGGGCCGGGGCGTGGTACTCTGGCCTGGGTGCCTCGTAGACTGGGGCAATGTGCTCAGGAATACCAGCGTTGTATGTGGGCGGGCGGGCCTCGTAGGCACCCTCACCGGCAAGGACAACGGCAGCAAAAGCAGCAACGACAGCGATGGTCTTCATTTTGATTGAAAGTAAGGGTGGGATGAGCGACAAATGCGTTCTTGCAGGGAAGTAGCTAAAATGCAAAAAGAGGAATGCGGAGAGATGTGGTGGTTGTAGACCGGTAGGTGGAGGAGTTGGTGATGTTGGCTGTGTGGATCTGGATGTGTGGTTTTAGCTGGCAGAAACCAGGTCTTTTATACTGCGTCTGCGCGCAAGTCTGTTGGAGCCAACTCCCGCAATGTTTGCCAGTTCACGATCCACACCTTTCCCCTCTCATTCCTTGCGAGAACGAGACCAACAGGTTCCTGGCCAAAATATTGCGTCCTTGCGGAGCTGCTCAATTGTCCACAGAAATGGTCATCAAAGAATCTCGCCTTCAAACAATGTGTTTGCATGTATTTCTTTACTATTATCTGCAAATATTTATTGTAGGCGATATTGGCAGAAACAAGCTATGGTATCCAAAGAAAAGCACTTATTCCTTTAGCCCTGACACTGAAATCCGTGGCAACTATTGTCGCGACTACAATAATCGATTTTGTAGAGATGAACAATCTCTTCTCCGCCTCATTATCTTTGTCCGTGCAGCGAGCTTGGAAAATGATCCATGCCACTTTTTTCACCTGATGTTTTTCACGAAGAAAATAATGCCGGTCCAATATACAGATAACGTGAATTATAAAACAGAAGCCACCTCAACCATATATGGATATGGGCGTGGTGGCAATTGCTGTTAGACTTCTGTGCGCCCAATACAGTGTGAATCAACGCATGGGAGGGAATCTGTCGCAATTTCCGGCAACAATGGCATGTGTCTCTGCTTTGGATTATAGCCCATTATATTTAATGCTAATAATACAAGCACGAATTGGCAATAATGAAGTTGTTTCTGTGGCTTGGGGGCTATTCGCAGAGACAATTGCAGACACTGATTGACTAAACAAGAGTCGCAAAACAAACCATTGTAGTTCAAAGACTGCCTGCAGACCCAGTGAAGAAAAGCCACATGTCTTGAATATGAAAATATTTGCTGTGCTTTCTTGACAAGCAGGAGCAGCTAATAAAAAATCCGTGTTAACATTTAGCAAATATCTATATATTTTATATTAAGTAGTCCAAAAGAAATATGTGGCTATTGTAAGCCTGTAGAATAAGTAGTGCGAATTATTAAAGAATACATGCATGTATGCATACAAGTGGGCTAAGATAAAAAAGGTTTTGCTGGGTGACCTTTTTTTTACGGTCATCAACAACGCTGCTTTATTGTCTAGCTCGTCGGTGCAGCACTTGCTGCGTAGCTTGCTGGTGCAGCACTTCCATTGTAGTGCGCACCAACTGTGACGCTCTTGTTTCTAACTATATGGTAGATGCGCCTGCGAATTTGCTTTATTGTCGGCGACGAACTACGGCTAGCTGCTTGGCTATTATATATGCTGCTGCTAGTAGCGGACTCGGAATTTCTGCTTGTTTCAATATAGCTGTAAGCGCTGGTTGTTGCAGCAGTGGTGGTGACGCTTCCGCCTGAACATTTGGTTGACGAGCTGCTTTTCTCGGATGTCACAGAGTTAATTGACAAGGAGGATGTTCCATAGGGACTAGCTGTGGTTGTAGCGGTGCTGCTTGTGGTTGATTCGGATTCCTTGGATGTTGTGGAAACAGATGCTGTTGAACATGCCGACAATTCTGAAGATACCGAATATTCAGATGATGATGAATGCGATGACGTTGCTGATGATTCTGATGCCGTAGATAATGCTGAGGACGCTGAATACGCTGAAGGCGTTGAATATGCCAAAGATGCTGAAGATGTCAACGATTCTGAAGATGTCGACGATTCTGAAGATGTTGAATATACTGAGGGGGCTGAGCATGTCGAGAACGTCGAAGATGCAGAGGATGTCGAAGACGTTGAACATAATGATGTTGTGGAAATTGTCAAAGTTTTTGACGATGTTGGGGTTGTGGACGATGATGAACATGCAGAAGTTTCTGTGGATGACGACGATGTCAACGGTGCTGCACAGGAGCTAGTCACATACGTACTGCTGCTTTTGCTACAGGGCTTTGAAGTATCGGTTGTTTCAACAGTGTTGTATTTCTGTTTATAATCAACTGATCCATACGAAACATCTGGCGCCGGCTCAATGTTGGACCTGCAGCTAGTTGACAAAGTGCTATTGCAGACGCTGTCGGATGTTACTATTGAGGGATAGATTGGTGCTATGCTTGAGTCTGTAGAGTACTCAGACTCGGACCACGAATTGCCTGTGTATGACAAACTCCCACCTGTATATCCAATGTCAGAATATTCATTGATGCTTGGTATGGCAGCGTCGTATTTTCCATTATGCGACTCGGTAGATGAGCAACCATTATATCCACTTTCAGTGACTTCCGACGATTCTTCTCTCGATTCGGTTTCATAACACGATTCGGGCACACTGGAATCCGTGTATGATCCTCCACCACAGCTTTCACTGCTCCATGTCTCGTCTGTAGTGGTAGACGGTTCTTCGTAACTGTTTGTCTCTTCAGTCATTGAGACGTTATCGTCATATTGATTAACTGGTTCCTCGCTTGTAGAGCATACACGCAATAACTGCGATTGGTGTGTCTGTAGATAAATTTTTTGAGAAGAAACGCTAGAACTTGCATTGGGAATGGCGTTTCCCACCACAACCACGGCGGTAAGACAGGCAACAGAAACAACACACTTCATTTTCAGGAATGTTTATCGTAAGAAATTATTAAATGTAAGTGGTATTTAAAACAAGGAGAAAGCTTGGTGCTTTGTTATCTAGAGGATATCTGACAGATATTAGAAGGAATTGGCACGAGTATTTAAAGTGCTCCTTATCTGGCATTTTCAATACACATAATACGTATTCGTCTGACAGTATAATAATATTATATTCTGTCCATCGCGTGTAAAAGCGTAATTAATGGCATACCGTTGTACCAAACAACGGATGTACATCGCTGAAGACTACCAAACCTTTGAAAACATGTGGGGCATAGAATTAAAGCATTGGGTTGTGGAGAAGCACATACGACGCATACAGCAAGCATTTGTACCAAAAACGTGTTTAATGGCAAACATGGAGTTAATTGATGGCAAATAGCCTACTCCACATTTTAAACCCCCCAGACATTGGAGCTTGTTAATACTTGAATTTCTTTAGTTAACAAAATATATTTTCGTTGATTGGAAAAACCAAAGTCGGTCATTTGGATCCCTTGTATGCGTGCAGGATATCTTTTACCGTTTCAACAAGCCCAATCACGCTCACAAGCATCCCAAATGCCAGCAAAAGGCCTAAAAGGGCCAAGCTTACTCTGCTACAGTTTTTCCATCCTTTCAGCTTGATGTAGCATGCAATTGGGGTCAGGTAGATTAACACGGGGTTTGTAAGGGCGCTCACTAGCGAGATCACATCCTCGAAAAAAGGTAGTGCCTCGGATATTGCAAGGATTACTAGAGCAGATGCTATCCTGATACACAGTCGCCAAATCCGCTCTTGATGTTTGCCTTTTCTTTCGATTTTTAGGCCATGCTCTATCTCCAACGCCATTTGCACCAAAAACAAAGGACCTGCAAACAGGACGTGGATTGTAATTGAGATGGTTGCCATTGCTGTCGGCCAAACTATAGATGTAGAATATAAAACAAAAAGCCTTTGTCGGTTTACAATTAGCGATGCAAAAGGCTTGCACTTTTATTTTAGATTTGTCACAACTATCCACGCTTGCCATGACAGAGTCATATGTTAGCATACTTACAATCTGGAAAGTTTAGCGTTATTGGAGATTTTGTTTGATCGCCATAGGCAGCGTAGCCCGTGGTTGCCATTACCAAGTATATTGCGACAATCACCGCCAACGACGCTGAAAACACCCTGTTAAACATTTGCGGCCTACGCATTCCTCCCTCAAGATGTGGAACAATGGTCGTGTTGATATAAGCAAATGACACGGATGTCAGCGCCATGGCAAATCCTCCAGGAATAACACCATAATGAGATACATTTCCTGTGTGAATCACTGTATTTCCAGCGCGTATCTCGCCGTTTCTAATGGGGTAGACACAGGCTATGACAACCACGACAACAGTCGCAATAACCGAAGTGATAGTTCCAATAAGACCCACTATCAACGTTTCACCAAGCGTTTTTGCAAAAAGCGTTGGTGCACACATAATTGCCGAGGTTGCAACCATTAATACTCTTGAGCTGACATGGACATTTATCTGTGCGAACAGATGCGATATGTTGTTTGCTGATAGAATAACGTATATTCCTACTGATCCAATAATATTTACAAGATTAAACACGGCAATCGTGTAGTATCCTGGCCTTCCAAACGCCTCAAGCCCAATATCGTGGTATCCGTCTATTCTTCCACCGCCCCTAAATTATTTTAAATTTTGAGAGTTATTAAGTGATGTAGTATATGTGCTAACATACACAGATATTGCCAAATTTGGTTATATATACTTACGGCTTAAGATAAACACATTTTATGGTAAGGGCTGCGGTTATAAATGACAGAGCGGCTGCAAATACAATAAACAATGTGCCAAACCACCCACTCTGGTTTAGCGTATAGGAGAGCTGTAGAGATCCAACACCAACTGCAAGACATCTACACGGTAAAGTTCTGTGTTTGTTAGCTATTGGAAAGAAAATAATGCCCAAGACCAAAAGTATTACAACGACATACTATTACAAGCTTACATTATGTTTATAAAAGTGCTGACTGATGAGCATTTATTTTGCACGTCGGAGCTGCTATTGAGAAGATGAGGTGAGCTCTCCTCGCTCAGTTTGCGGTTACTATCGATACTGCTTTTCTCTTTGAAAGATCTAGAGTCACTCTCATGGTCTGAGCTAATATGTGCAATAATCGGTTCGGTTGACATAATCAATACAACACCACACTTGCCAGAGTGACTATAGAATATATAAACTTATTGAATAGAAAAGATGACATGCTGTATCCTTGAAATCTTGGAAAAGGAAGGCCACATGCAAGGAATATTAAGGAAAATTCTTTGTTGGATTTTTTATTCTTTGGCCGCTTTTGCTATCATTAAAACGCACCAAATATCACCCAGCCTAATATCTAGCCTAATGACAGATGTGCGTGCGAATGTGTGTGAAAGTAGTGGCCATTGTTCCTCTTGCTAGAACGTGATAACTGTGCATGGTACACGTTGAATCCATTCAGCCGCTATTAGATGTAACAACATCATCAACAACAAAAATCACAATTATCCTTTTTGGCTCGCATATGAAGAAAGTGAAAAGGGGCCGAAATAGTAGGCTGGAGAACAGAATCACTCTGGTGAGCATGCAAGGCAGGGCGCTTGTCCAATGCGCCATGCTTCCTAAAAAGAAACTCCCCAAAAATACTAAATCATATTTCTCACATGGGCTCATTTCCACCTGAAAGAAAATGACATGCTCAAAAAACTCTCTCCCCCTGCTTATACACACTTTGAATAGTGCATGGTTAAGGAGTCAAGCCAGCCGGCACCACTTCCCGAAAGACCCATCCAGCCATAGCCGGCCGGTGGCTTCAAGATATGTCTGCCACCTCCGCTTCCGCCCTTCCATCCGCTGGAACGGCGCTTTGTAGTGACAAACTCCAGGCCATCAATCCACCATCCAGACCGGACAATTATATGGTCCAAATCGTCATCTGGCTCAATGTGCATGACATCTAGGTTGCCACCAAGGCATTTGCCCACCTGCTGCTTGGAGCCATCCTCCATAACGAACTTGACTCCATCGATAAAGTTTCCAGAGTGTATTTCGATGGCTTGGAGTTTTGGATAGGATGATCTGATGGCCTTTGCGGAAAAGCGAGCAGAAAACTTCTTCGAGTCCTTCATTGCTCCTTGGCCAAGCTGGTTTGCCTTGATCACAACATTTCCATCATTGTCGCGTTCGTGGGGCTGTCTGATAAGCGCGTATGCGTCGTTAAAGTTAAACGTGCTGTTGGCGCGCGACGTCAGCACAAGCTCTATGTTATCTGAATCCTCCCAGCCTCCAGCCCAGCAGCGCCACTTTTCCATTTCAATGACAACCCTCGGCGGAAAGTCGGTTACCTTCTCGCTTTGGTCGGCTGGCAGAGAGCCCTTGCGCCTTTGCTCAAGGTTCTCTATCGTGTACTCGCGGTGGATGCGGTATTTGCCATTGACCCAGACCTCGATCATCGTTATGCCGTTTTCGGATTGGATTTGCAGGCCTCCGTCGAGAGGAAGTATGTCAAACCCGCCCTCGTCCAGCTCATTTGGCTGCAGCGGTGGATCACTAGGCAGACGCATGCAAGGGTGATGGCGCAGTCGGATAATGTCGGTGCGGTGCCAGTGCGATCCAGCCTCATCCCGCTGCCGCACAGGGCCTTTCCAGTTGGGAGCACGGGCCATAAACGTGCGGTTGTAGTCGTTGAAGCCGCGTAGCATGATCCCGGTTGGAGTATGCGCAAGCGTAAACATATGCCCGCACTCGTGCAAAAACGCACCCATACCAATGTTCGCAGCACGCCAGTACTCGCCACACTCATTACAGTCGTTGACAAGATAGCGTGTGTCCGTTTTGGTCGTATCCAGCAGCTTTGTCGCAATCTCCTCGGCATTGGCAGGCCACGAGTGCGTTGTGTGGGAGCCAAAGACACCTAAACGACGATCTCCGCCTCCACCGCCAAGCGCAGCATGTCCCAGAAGAACGCCCATCTGAGAGTCCCAGTGCGAATCGGCTATTAGACAGACAATATAGTGTTTGCCCTTGAATGCACCGTAGTCGTTGAGTGCGTCGCCAACAACGCCGAATAGAGACTGGTCTGATTTACGCTTGTATCCTGGCGGCGGCTTCCACTGCTGAGCAAGCTCCTTGTCCTGGAGCTCAGCAACGCTAAGCTTGGACCTGATTACATGAATTCTGGCTGTAATTCTCTTGGCGTTATCGCGGGCCATTGTATCTGGTTCGTAGTACTCCTCAAGACGGAATGTGCGGCGCCCAAAGCCTTGTCTGTACAGCTGCTCGGCCATAAACGCCTGCCACATGTAAACACAGCAACGGAATTTACGAATAGCAGCATCAAGGTCGTTCACACCACGACCACGTGCATTTGGCGGTGCGTCAAAGATGCCATTGGAGTCTCTGCCAAGCATGATGCTAAGAAGGAGCGGCGGCTTGTCTAAATGCGGGGCCATTTTCACATTAAGCTGGCCTCGACAGATGCATTCTTGGTCATGCAAGTACTCGAACTTTAGGCCGTTGTCGCCGTTCTCAAGCTCCGCAAGAACCTTAAAGTACCCGTCTACTGCTGGGAATGTCAGCGGAGGAAAGTATGGATGGCGGATAACCACTTTGTCGTCGCTCCCCTTGATGCCTGGAACATGGCCATAGACGATCAGGAACCGCTGGTGAACAAGCTCGTCATTCTTTATGTTAAGAAAGGCCATATTCCTGTTGCCAGAGTCGCCACTCTTGCCGTCGAGGATGTGGACTTGCGAACCATTGTCAACTTCAGGGTTGATGTCGTGCTGGTCCAACGGCAGTGGAACGCCCGGTGGCACATCAGCGGCGCTGATGTTCCTCATCTCGTTTGCAAGGCTTGGCGGGTTAAGAGGGCAAGCGTTTTCGGTCTGACCTCTGCTCTTGCTATCCATCGGAGCTGGCGGGTAAGAAGGGGGATAGCTGGTTTGCGGACCTGATGGCGGATAGGGCTGAAATACATGGCCTGGCGGAGGTGGATAGGGCAATCCAGATGAAGCGGGAGGAAAGTAAAAGCCTCCAGGACCCATGTCGCCTCCAGGAGGGTAGCCTTGGCCAAAGGAGCCGGGAGCATAGGTGTTCTGAGCATGTGCTTGCCCGGATGGGGCCTGACTTTGGTAGTTCTGGTATTGATATTGCTGCTGCTGCTGCTGTTGCTGTTGTTGTGGCTGCTGCTGCGGTTGCTGGTAGCTATGCCCTTGTGCTGGGTAACCTCTGTTCGAGCCGGACTGCCCTTGCTGGCCATGGTTGGACAGAGCCAGGTTTTCGAATTTTTCTTTTATTTTCTGAAAGTGATTCATTTTATAGTGCTATTATTGTAGTTAGTTTTTTGGGACTTGAAAGAGAGAGCAGAAGGTTACTCTTTCCCGCTTGACCCAAGAAAAAAAGCATGCATGGCTTTCGAGCAATTGGTGACGTAGTAGAGTAAAGCTTCCTGAGTTTCTGAAAAAGAATGAAATGACATTCTTCAGAAAACCCCACCGCCTTTACTATCATCCAATCACAAAAAGTAGCGGCATAAGCACTGCTTTGGTGACCAGCAAGCCGCCGAAATAGCGGTTCAAACCATGATGCTGGAAGTGCAAATGGCGGAGACATGGCAATATATTAAATGTTTTTAACCCCCACACATAGTCAGCGTGTTGTGTGGAAAAACTGGTGTTGTTCGTTTGCAGCTGTCTTTCGAGGTTTAAAACATTGTTCTGCTGAGTTACTTTGTTTTAGTTGGCAGATGGCAGCATGTGTATGAAACGACAGCAACAAAACCCACGCATCACCACACATACATTGCTAAGACGAGCACAAGAGACATTGGCAAAAGCTTTGCCAGTGGTTTGGAAGCATGGGCAAGAGGCGCTTTGTTAGTCAGCGTATCAACCCACTTTTAGTGTTGGTGAATATGAAACCGCTTGCAAAAACGTCTACGCACAGCCCATGTGCTTGTTTTGTATACACCATGGCAGGCTTTGTATTTTTATTTCTTTCTTCACAGCACACAAGGGAACGGACGCCAGCAACCTTTAAGGATTTCACAACATCTCTCATTAGAGTTAGTTTGCCAGACTATATAAACAGAGAACAGCACCCATTGTCAAGTTCGACCAAGTATCATCCATCCAACTATTGCACGCCCTTTCCCCAAACATCTGTGCCCTACATACTCATACCCAAAAGAACTACACGAACATTTCGCATCATAGCATTCAATAACCTATTCACCAATATACAAAATGTTCAGCAACATTAGCATCAAAATCGACTCCATGCTCGTTCTTCTCGCGGCCGCCGCGGTGGTCACAGCCCAGCCAGGATGGGCAGGATACGAGAACGCACAGGCCGTTGCCAACATGCCAATGGCTCAGCCGTACATGCGCGGCAAGATGCTCGCTGCTGCCGGCGGCAAGTACGAGGCATACGAGAGCGTGGAGCCATCATCCGAGACCACCGAGGAATACAGCTCGCCCATCTACTCTGCCGAGTCGTACACGAGCGAGGAGGTCGAGCCATCCTCCGAGGTCCCCGAGCCCACCTACCCTGTCTACCAGGGTGTCGAGCCATCCGAGACCCAGACCTGTCCCTACGTCGAGCCAATCACCGTGACCGTCACCGATACGGAGACTATCACCCACCCTGCCCCGCCCGCGGTTACTGTGACTTCCATTGCGACCGTCACAGTCACCGATCGCTACACCTCCACCGTCACCGTCAATGACACCGTCACCGTCACCTCCACCGTCACAAAGGAGGTTGCTCCTACATACGAAACCAAGCCTGCCTACGAGGCTCCTGCACCGAGCTACGAAGCCCCCAAGCCGAGCTACGAAGCCCCAAAGCCAAGTTATGAGGCACCCGCACCAAGCTACGAGGCTCCTGCACCAAGCTACGAGGCTCCTGCACCAAGCTACGAAGCCCCAAAGCCCGCATACGAAGCCCCAAAGCCTGCCTACGAGGCTCCCAAGCCCGCTTACGGTGGTGCTGCTCCAGCAGCCTACCAGGCCACAGCAGCGCCCGCTGGCTACGAAGCCGACCAGGCGCCATACGCCAAGTACGCCCACGGCATCAAGCGCGCCTCGGCTGGCAATGCGTCGGGTGCCTCGTGGCTGGCAAAGATGCGCAACGCAAGGGCTGCCAATAAGGATCTCGGCATTGATCTGAGAAACAAGAACGCCCTCTAAAACCTCACACATGAGATTGATCATTACCACCTTTTCGGTGAGCGGGGATTCCTAATTCCAGCTCATTTTTATTGCATTTCCAATCAACTAATTAATCAATCAAAACTCTTATCTCAATTGCGCATCTGGGCAAAGTATAAAAAAGAGATTACTTGTTGTTTTGGGCAACATCTTTTTACTTTATCCTCCCTTTACACCTTGCATATTTTTGATATCTTTGCTAGTGTTTTTTTTCTTTTCTGATATAGGGCTTTCTTTGCCATGGATAAGAGAGGGCCTTTGGTCTTTTCTCTACAGCTAGACAATCCCAGTGGACGACGGCTGACGCTGGAGGAAACTATGGATGTGCTTGTTCGTTTAAGGCCAATGATCGAAGCCGTTAGTAATAAAGAAAATAAACATAAAAACTCAACAGAAAGCAACAGTAAAAAAGAGAAAGAAGAGAAAGAAGCCTATTGGAATGAGTGGGGAAATCTCGACAGTGAAGCAGAACGCGTGAGTTGTAAAAAGTGGATAGCATATGTAGCAAAAATGTCGACCGAACGCTGGTTGGACATCCCGTTAGATGCAGCAAAGTGGGAGCCCGTTATGGAGCTGGCATACGAAACGCTGGCTCTTCTGGATGAAAATCATATGCCGGAGCATAACTACAAGCACATTGCACTGTGGAATGATGATGGGTCGAGGATTGCAAAGGGCGACGGCGGTGTTTATGTTCAGGAGGTTGGGTTTGAGCAAGCGGATATTGGTGGAGAGACATGGGGCTCGTCGGTCTTGCTTGCGCGAAGAATCGCTCGCAAAGCAGTTGATGTTTCCGGTCATCGGCGCTGCATAGAATTAGGGTGTGGCACAGGACTGGTCGGATTTACAGTTGCGCACATTTTCGCAGAGTCCGTTGATGGCTGCTTAGATGGCACAGACAAACACAGCAAGACCGTGGTAATGACGGATTATCTTCCAACAATAATGAAGGCGGTTGAGGCCGGCGCACAAAAGAACGGACTGTTTGAGACAGGAATTATCAAGCCAACGCTCTTGGACTGGTTTGGCGTAGCTGAGCAGGCACATTTAATCAAGGACAGAGAGCAGGTTCCTATTCCGCAGACGCATTATCTGGATGGGTCGCAGATAGACAATCTGGCAGCTAACAACGCCGACGGTTATGCCAGCACTGCCGCTGTCAGACTTGACCCGGTAAACAGCAAGGGGTCATTTGACCTGGTTGTTGCCGCAGACATCCTTTATGAGATCGAACATTGTGTTGTGATTCCGCGACTTGTGGACTTTCTTCTCGCACCGCCAAGTTATAACGCTTGTAATCGCCGCTTAGAGCCTGTCCCTAAATTCATTGTGACTGTATTGTTACGCAAAACGCACTGGGCCGAGGTTGTCGCCTTTGAGACTGAGATGGCCAAGGTCCCCGACCTTGTGCTTGTTTCGAGAGAAGACTCCTCCATACGCGGCGATCTGGAAAAGTGGATGGATACACCTAGAAACACACATGCCAGCAATGAAGGGCCGATGGACAGATGGGCTGACGTCCAAAAAGCAATGGAGCAAGACGATGATGATGACAATGATGATCCAAAGCAGTACCGCACCTATGTTTTTGAGCGACACGGTTCCTCAGACTAGCTAGAAAAGCGCCACCCGTGAAAAAGGAAGGCATTGAGCTTCTTGACAACAATCAAACAGCAATTGTAGCCAGTTTAGTGCTTCTGTTTTGGATTATTTGTAGTCATTTCACTGTATGCGCAAACAAAGGCTTTTTGGAATATGTGGATGTGCGAGGCGCACTCCAGTACAAATAGCGTAGGTGACAGCAAGACAGAGCTCGCTCTGAACAAGAAAACGAACTGCAGCGCAGAACAGCAGCTGCATTTGCTGCCAGGCTCTGCTGTGTTGCGGATCACCCTGGCTTTCAGCGTTTCCGTTTCTTCCTCACTGAACATGCACGCATTGCTACAACTTTTTGATCTTTTTCATCCCCTCTTTTTTTCGCTGCAACCTATTTGTCATACCTTGTTGGAAAGTAAGGATTCCAAGTGTTGTATCTCAACTTTCTCTCCATCTTCTCTCTTCCCTTTCTTTACTATTATTATACATGCATGTCTGGGCATTTATCTCTGGTATTCTATTGTTTGAATTTGAACTATTTGTATTCGGCGTACGCTTATTTTACGTTGGCTATTTTTTACGATTTCTCCCCTTGTTGCATCTCCAAAGAATTACTTGTTTCGCAGTGTGGCCTTGCTCTATCGGACGCCTAATATTCACACAGCCAGGTAGCCTTCGAGCCCTACCAGCAATAATGGCAGTGGTAACGCGCAGCCGTGACGTGGGCAACCACAGGAAACTTGTGGTGCCCGTAGCACCAGAAGCCACGATAGAGGAGCAGCCCCAGCAGCAGCGGCGCCGCATACACATTCCGAAGCGCAAGATCAAAGACGGTACGTTTTGGCAGAAAGTATTTCTTATAGACCAAATATTGCTGTGTGGCTTGATCTTTAAAAAAGAGCTGATGCCCTATGCTATGCTCTAAGCTGTCACTTTGATTCTGTTGCAATTGCAGTAGTCCTAGCCAGCGCATGTGACGCCTCTGGCAGCAATTCCCCTTAAATGTGAATAAGAGGCCAACTGTTCCTCTCATTCTATTCCTTACGGCCGAATAAAGGAAGCTTTTAGTTACTTGTGTACTGCGGTCTTTTCTTCTCAAAAGCAGCAAGAACATATTTTTTAATGAGCAAGTCAAGCAGCTGGTAGAAAGGCATGCATGACATCCAAATGATCGACAACCAGCAGCCAAAGCAGTATTTGCTGCGTTTTTCTTGGAAAAAATGAGCAACCCACAGCCTGACGACTCTGTTGCTTTGGTATTTCCCAGGCTGGTTATTTTAACACGCCAGGGAATCTTTCCGGAGCTGAGCAGTAGCCGGTTGTCGACGTCCAGAAGAAACGGCTTTCTCGACCATTGCTTTGTACTCTTTCCGTCTCTCTTCTCATGGTATTTTGCTACTTTCCATTACTCTATTTGCTTTTCTGCTGCCTGAGATAAACATTGTGCAGACCACGGCCCATACACATTTCGGCTATAACACGGCATCTGAAAGAGTGAAAACCAGCACAAGAAGCCGTGCAGCTTCAACTGTTAGACAAGAGAACATTCATTCTTCTGCGCGCTTTGACACCACGCCTGCCTTATTATTCTCTTCCCCTGTCTGCAAGCCGTACTTTTGCCACGCCCTTCAGCCTGACCTTTTTTCGGTTTTCTTCATTCTCCTTTATATCTCAAGTGAAGAGGTTCAGGTGGACAAACCAGCAGACAAAAAAGTAGCAGCAGACAGCGACAGAAATAGCAACATCAGCAGCAACATCAGCGGCAGCAGCAGAGTTCCCTTCACTGTCACTGCTTTCTTCTCTTTTCTCCACTCCTACTTCTTAATTATTATTGTTATGTGGCAATAGCGAAATTGCCAGCCTCTTTTTCATGCCATTGTCATATTGTCCACTCTTTAAATGAAGCATTTCTTCCCCGCCATCATACTTCCTAGAATCCAGATCTAGTATTTTCTTGTATGCCTTCTTATTTGCCAACCCAAAAGAAAAAATCCAGACATACCTGCTGACTGGCCACAGTCGCCGCTCTATTATAGTATTCATTCTCTATTTTATTTTATTTTGTCTTATAAAAGGAAAAACGGGCCTATCTGTTCTTTCTCCTTTTCCTTCTGTTCATCCTTTTCTCTCCCTTTTCGTTACTTTAGTTTCGCTTGTAATATTCTTCTACTCGCATTGTTCCCTTTTCGTCTGAGCGCAGTCAATGCGAGCCCTCATTATACCCTCTTTCCCCAAATGCACATAATCTCTTCGATTAAGAGCCATGTCGCGTCAGTAGCAACAGCAACATCATCATCAACAGCAGCAGCACAAACAGCATCATCATCATCATCGTCGACAGCAGCAGCAGCAGAAGGTCCGTCGGGATCAAACAGCAGCGTTAACACTGCGTCAACCAACAATACAGGGTACAGCAGCACCGTTGGCAAGAAAGATCAGACGGGCATTTCATGGTCAATTCGGGGAGCTCTTTCAGGAATAAATACCAAGCCAAAATATAAGCGCCAGCCATGTCCCTCGATATCTATCGAGACAAAAGATATATCTTGGCCGATTGGCAGTGGAGATAGGAGCAGCCCCCGTTCTTCTGAATACGATATCCTGAGCCCTGGCGACCTAAGAAGCCCATCCCAGCCGCGACATAGCTATTCTATGGAGCCACGTAGTGGCCTTGTTGCTGCGAGTTCCCCTGCTACCGACACAAACTTCCGTCCATATCCAAAGTCAGCGAACGAATGCGGGGATGCTATATTTCCGCTACCCCGCCGTCGTAATGATATGCTTTACAGAACCCCTGCTGCTGTTTCTTCTGCTGCTGCTTCTCCTGTTGCTGCTCCTGTTGCTACCTTTCGCTCGCGCAGAAGTGGCTCTGCAGATGGTATAGATACCTCCTCCTCTCCTACCTCCTCCTTTTACATTACCTCTGTTCTTCCAGCTGCCAATTCTCGCCGGCTGCGGAGCAACAGCCCATCGCCTGGCACGCCATCTTCCACATTTTCCTTTGTTGATGTGCAACAGCCCTTGTCGCCGCTTGCGTCTCCCATCCATGTGCATACAGGATATACTGGGCGAGTCCGCAGAGCAGGCACATTAACTGGTGCTCGCTACCAACAATCGACTAACTCGTTTAACATGTCGCAATCTACCATTTCTACTGTAGTATCATCCACCTCATCTGGGGTGTTTGCAATTTCAACACGGCCAATGAGCGCCGACAGTGCGATCTCGGCAAGGAGCAAAGGAAGCTCGGGACCAAAGCTTTCACCAAAAAAGGAAGCCACAGCCGACGACGACGAGCTGCGTGGCCCGCCACCCCGTGACGACTGGGACGTTGTTCTTGATCGAATCAGGGAATACAGAGCTACGCATGAAGCGCCTGTCGATACTGTTGGCTGTGAGGCCCTGACTGAAGAGGAGAAGGATCCAAAGTTGAGACGGTTCCGCTCGCTTATCTCGCTGATGCTTTCAGCTCAAACCAAGGACGAGATCACGGCAGATGCCGTGCGCACCCTGTCCCAGCGGCTTTCTGGCGGACTGACACCAAAGTCTCTTAGCGAAGCGCCCATTGACATGATCCATGAATGCATCAGACGCGTTGGCTTTTGGCAACGCAAAGCAAACTATATAAAAGAGGCCGCGCGCACATGCTTGGAGCAATACGACAGCGACATCCCACGCACCGTGCCGCAGCTGCTGTCACTGCCTGGCGTTGGACCTAAGATGGCGTACTTGGCAATGCATGCCGCGTGGCAAGACACGCAAGGGATCGGAGTGGATACACACGTGTTGCGGCTTACGCACCGCCTTGGATGGGTGAGCGACGCAGCAAAGTCGCCCGAAGCTACGCGCCATTCTCTCGAGTCGTGGATGCCAAAGTCGTTGTGGCGCGAGATAAACCCTTTGCTAGTTGGTCTGGGACAAACGGTTTGTCGGGCTATTGGGCCCAAATGCAACGAGTGCCCGGTTATCCACCACTGTCCAAGCTCCCAAGCCAAGGGAGGAGGCGGAGCTAGGCGCGGCAGCAGGCTGCGGGACACGGATCAATTGTCGCAGGGCACGATGTTTGGCGATCAGTCGCAGCTTGGCGAAGTGGATGTTGAGGATCTGGCGAGCATGGTGCGTGGTGCCGAGCAGGCAGTGCGGTCGCGGAAGAATGGTGCTGGTCGCCAGCGTAAACACGATGCATCCGCCATCAAGGCTGAATTCCCGGTGATCCCTGACTCACCATCTAGCAAGCCGCCAAGCAAGCTGGATGAAAGAGCCATCCGCGCAAGAGCCCGCTCTCGTGCAAGCAGCTGTCTGAATCCGGGCGTGAAAAGCGATGACGAGGGCATGAAGAAGAGACCACCGGTGCCAGTCACCTCTCACTACTTCATGCGCTCGCGCTCAAACGCTGCAAGCGAGGAAGTGCGTCCGGAGGCCAAAACCGACTCTGTTCGCAGCGCTCGCGCAAAGGCCACTGCCAAAAAGCTCTACTCTCGCCGACTTAGCAAGTCCGATATGCAATGGGCCCTGGGCGAGGACTGGGACCCAGAGGATGATAACTCGTCGCTTTCGTCGCTCAGTGATATTGAACTTGCGCAGGAGCCGAAAGAAGAGTGCGAGAAAGACGATCCAAACACATTGGCATATTCAGAGTCTGACAAGACAAGCAATTGAGACCAGCCAAGACACGAATGCCCTGGAGTATGTAAAAAGTATTATTGTTTTCTGTTTTGTTGAAGGTGCACGCTTTTGTTCCGCAAGGTCTTTTTGAGGAGCTCTTTCCCCCTTGCCCAATACTTTATTTTGCAAAATATAAACCGTAGAAGAAAAACCCAATATTATTTGGACTGAATAATACAGTTTTCATGCCATGCATTTTTAATTCCTTTGTGCTTGTGTTTCCTGACAGCTTTTGCAACTCCTTGGCGGCGTCCATTGTTTGACGAAAATAGAACGGGTACAACCACTGCATGTATTAGTGGTTCATTAAGCAATGTGAATTGAGTGAGAAGCTGAAAACCCTCCGTTGACTTTTGTAATCTTTGTTCCTTTGCTATACATGGTCAAACACAAGAAAGAGAAATGCAAAAGACAGAACCCTTGCAAGGGAGATCAGCAAACCTCGGTTACATAATCTGACAACGCCAGCAAGGACCACGCATTGTCTAGTGCGCTTTTATTGTTCCCGGTTCATTGGCCACGCTGCAGAGACAAATTGTGCACTGTTCTGTAGCGTGCAATAGATCTAAAAAATAATTTCTTTCGCCTGCCAACTGAGCAAAATATCTTTTTTCTAAGGAAGCCAAGAAGAACTGAGGATTGGACGATGCGCTTGAGTTATGCTGGTTATTCTCAATAATTGTTGAAAAAATGTTGAACAACTGACCAAACCAAAAACCATTATTCTGGTTCATGCACGCGTAATACCAGCAAACAATTGCCAGACATATTAATTACATGTTCCACGTTATGCATGAATTATACAACAAGTTCGAAAATAGTGGGATGTGATATTCCAGAGTCCGTAGATATGAAGACGTGCCAACATGTTCTGAATCCCCAGGTATATAAACCAGCACCATCTCTCTATCTCGCAACATTGATACATTCCTATCATCAACACATTGCACAAATACTCACCAGCAGATCAACCAACCAGCCAACCGCCCTTCCATATTATCCCAACACTTAGCTAACCGCTATACAGTTTTATCGTCCGCCCTTGCAGAAACACACACGCACACACGCAAGCTCTTCATTCCCTTTTTATAACCTACCTCCAAGTCAACAAGTCAAACTCGATAAACCATGAAGCTCGCTCTCTCTTTCATTGCCTTGGCCACCATTGCTGCTGCCTTGCCTTCAGATGGCTACCAGGCCAACCCGCCGCCTTCCAGCCCCTACTCCAATGGTGCCCCACCAGCTGGGAATCCATACAATAACGGTGTGCCAAGCGGCAACTACCATTCAAAACCCTCTCATCCTGGTCCTGGTAACCACCAGGACAACTATAACAGCTGTGATGAAGATAGTGGCCATAACGCTAGAGGCGAGGATGATAATGGTGGTAATAATGGCCATTATAAAGATAATGGCAACGACAATGGCAAAGACAATGGAAAAGACAATGGCAAAGGCAATGGTCGTGACCATGACCATGACCATGACAAGGGAGACGATCATGACAGTGACCACGAAGGCGATCACGATGGCCATCACGACGGCCATCACAAGGGTGGCCATGGCGGCCCGTCTTCTGGATACTCAGCAGTCCCGCCGCCAGCTACTCAGCCCAGCTACTCCGCTCCACCGAATCCACAGCCAAACTACTCTTCAGCACCCACACCCCCGTCGCAATACAACGCTGTTCCTCCTACAATCCCTCCTCCTCCCCATTACTGATATGCCAGTGCCAACATTGTGCTGACTACTAACGCAAGAGCAGGTTCACATCCTAGTTCGCTTACTCAACAAGTCATGTCATCAGACTGATTTAACACGCCTACATATTAAGAACTAAACATTATTAACAGAAAATGAACAAGAAGAAATGCATGATGCAGAAGCTTACTAGTATATCAATTAACAATAAACAACGCACCACAAGCCCTGACAACAAAATTTCCTGCATCTCAGTAGATGGCATCTGTCTTTCACCAGCGCTCTTTGTTGGTTTTTCATTCAATATTATTAAAAAAAGGTTTTTTCTTGGGAAGAAGCACCAAATTGGCAAGATAAAAATAAGGCAAATCGGACTGTGGTTTGCAGCGGTGTTCTTCCCATTCCAGCCTTTCTGATTTATCATTTCTTTATCAAGGCCACCACAACTATTCCGATCGTTTTCCGAACCTCTTCCACTTTGGCGCATAGACTGCTTTCATTTCTGGTGCAAAGATTGGATGCAGACTTTTTCCTGCAAATCACCAGCCATGGGGACAGGATTTTTTGGACGACGTAAGCGGCCGTTTTTACATTAATAATGAGACAAAGAGGACGTGTCTAGATTGCGTTCTCCATTTACAATCGCTGACACATTTTAAGCGTGAATTTGTAATCCACAGATAGAGATAGTGTGTAGTATTTCAATTTCCTCACTTGGAAATATGTATCATGCACCCACCGACTTTCAAATTTGTGGATGGGTCGTGTTGGATATAAATAAGTCGATATTTCCCTGGGGTTTCAACTTTCAATGTTAATGATACATACAACATATAACATACTTTGAATACAATCATTAGCACAACTAATAATCACAAGCGCTCTTTTTGTTTTATACACTTAGTATCGACCAACTCGCAATCAAAATGCCTCAGACTGTTGCAATCATCGGTGCCACCGGCCTTCAGGGCGGCAGTGTTTTGCGTGCACTGCACGCGACCGGAAAATACAAGCTTGTTGCTGTGACACGCGATGCTTCCAGTGAACCGGCAAAGAAGATCAAGGCCAAGTACCCAGACATCAGGTTGGCCACAGCCGATATCTACGACCCTGCATCTCTCGAGAAGGCGTTCAAGGGTGCCGACTACGTCTTTGGAGTAACCCAGTTCTTCCAGCCAGCAGTCTTGGAGAAGGTTGGCGCTGGAAACCTTGATGCCGAATTTGACCAGGGAAAGAACATCATTGATGCGGCTATTGCCGTTGGCGTCAAGAGCATTGTCATGAGCACTCTTCCATCCGTTAAGGAGCTCAGCGGCGGCAAATACTCTCGGGTGCTTCACTTTGACGGCAAATACAAGGTCGAGGAGTACCTCAAGTCCAAGGCTGACAAGATCCGCGGAGCAGCCGTTCGTGTTGGCTACTACATGGAAAACTACATTACTTTCTCGCGCATCTCCCCAGACGACAACGAAACCGTCGAGTTCTTATCGCCACTGCCACCAACAACCAGGATTCCGCTGATCGACACCGCCAAGGACACTGGAGGTGTTGTTGCTTATATTCTCGATAACTTTGACAACTTTGTTGGTAAGCCATTCGAGGTCAGCGGTGGATATTACGAGGTACAGGATATGGCAGCCGCATTTACCGAGGCTACTGGAAAGCCCGCAAAGTATACTCAGATTCCCCATGCTTACTTGAACAGCGAAGAGCTGGCCCAGATGTTCAAAAGTTTCGAGGAATTCGGATACTATGGACACAAGACCGACTTTTTGGAGATCAACAAGAAGATGGACTACAAGCACACGACCCCTGTCGACTTCTGGAAGA
>JANBTT010000133.1:0-41448 GCA_027578915.1 Coemansia sp. RSA 1200 | reverse complement strand
CGCATAAGCAATTTATATTAATAATGTTGACTTAAAGTCGAGTCTTTCCGACTTTAGTTTGAATTAGACAGGAAAACACAGAATGTAAAGTTAATTGTAATTTTTCTTCTTTCAAAATATTGCTTTTCAACCTTTAAGGATACTTATTGTAAATGTAGACAGACTAGACTTTCAGTATAAAGTTATTTATTCTTATAGACTAGAACAAATACTTGTCAAACTTCTATTGACATGTAGCCAGAATTTTGGATGTAGCCCCAGCGTATTAGGTTGGCAATAAACCATTTTGATGTAAAGAGCAGGTAGCAATATTAATAAAACAAGCAAACTACTAGCTAAAGTCAATATGTGGAAATTTTTCTGGCAAGAAACTCTTTTCAACAATTTCACGTTTTCCAGAGTCAATGACAATACTTCTCAAAGTTGTTGTTCGCAAAAGAATATGGTTGAGAATGGCGAGAAAATTGTATAGATCTTCCGGGTCAGTACCATTAATGGATATATATTCAAGTCGCGTGTCCAGATACTCAAACTTTCCTTGCTCTTCCCCTTCTAGACCAAATTGTATGATTGACAATGATTCGTCGCTTAAAGAAACATTTGTAACAGTGAGCTCACGAAGATTGTAAAAGTTGCGAATATGCTTTAACAGTTCGTCAAATCCAACTATGTGAAGCCTTAGATCAGTAACATTTACCCAAGATACTGTCCGCTGCATGTCAACTAATGGACCAATGTGGGCTGTACAGCTACTTCCAATCTTGGTATACCCAAAATAACGGTCTGCTGCAATGTAGAAAGCATCACTGAGCGTTTCTGCTTTGTTAAATGCAACAATTGTCATTTTGTTAACGCTTGTAAACCGTAACCTACTTGCCGCAACAACTGAGTTGCAAGCTCCTTCAATATGCAATGAATCCAAATGTGCAGGTATTGTATCGGTATGAAACACATCGCAATCAACTGGAGGATTATACAAAGCTAAATCCTCGAGTTTTGGAAACTGTAGCATATGTGATCCGTATGGTCTAGCCTGCTGTGAATACTTTTCCGAAAGTCTTTGCTCTTGTTCCGTTTGATATTCATATAATAACTCAAGAGATTTTAGGTTTGCAAATTCAATACGCCCAGGTGTTGTAAAGTCGTGGAACATCCACCACAAAAATTTGCTGCTAGATATGCTGTAGAAGTGCAAGGATTGGAGTGATTTGGCATAAAAGGAAGAATGCTGATGTGTATACTTTGCAAGATTCAGCAAAAGATGTGTTAGTTCGGTTGAGAACTGCGGCAAAGGGTGTATGATTGGATGGGAAATGTGTAAGCGTTGCAACTGTGGTGCATAGTGGTCAATAAGGATGGAAACTGCTGATGACGCAATTTTATCCCCCCAAGCACTTAAATCCAGGCAAGTTATATTTGGTGCTCTGTTCTGGAAATCATGAATATGCTCTGAGACATCCATTGAAAGCTTATCCAAGTTTGGCACTTCAAACTCTGAACTGCCTTTATATCCAAAACTATAATTGAACTCAATTGAAGGAAGATTAAGCCAATATCCAACGCCAAGTGCTGAAATGTTTTTTAGAACATGACCATGTTGGCTAATATTCAGGTTTCCAAAAATACAAACTTTTAGTTCAGACACACAATCACAGTTGTACTCGTCACGTCCAGTGATTATGCCAAGATTGGATCTGCAAACAATGTCGTTGTCGGCGAAGTAAATGCAGCTGTTAATAACCTTTCTTCCCGAATCGTCAAATCCATTCAATGGGTAAACACCAACAAAGCCTTGAGCAAACACATAGCCCTTCAGCAAGTCGTACCACTTGGCACACACCTGGAGTAAGGTGAGCTTGAGCTTCCATTTGTCAATATCTTTAGCTGGCTCACCAGATGCAAGACAGAGGATTCGATAGAGAACCTCAGGGTCAAGGTCGTTTATATGAAGCATATTGTGTAAAAAAAAAAGTATGTTTAAAAACAATTATTTAAAAATAAAGGAACAGAGAAGCAAAAGTGGTTGTCATGTCTATTGTATTGTTATTTTATCCAGCAAAAATTGACATGGCTGCAAACCAAATGCAACATATCTGCAGAATTGCATTGACAGCTTATTGCCCTGGCAATAATCACGATTAACGCAATATTAATCATGACATGTCTAAAACATTGTGGTTTCACGCTGGAGGAAGATAGTATTAGAACGTATTAGTATGATTCCAATTGGCAAAAAGTTGGGGCTCTAGATGTAGACTCAGCATACCCGATTGATAATAAATCAACTTTATTTTAAAAAAATAAAAAAAAACTAGATGCTGAGGGTCTGGACGGGCGGCAGCAGATCGTGGCGGTCGGACGCAGCCTGCTCCGCTGAAAGAGCAGCGGGATTCATGCCAGCAGCGTCACCGCTACCGACAGCAGTAGGCGCCCCGCGGTCGCGCCGCTCCAGAGGAGACCAGCCGCCCATCGCCTGCTGCTGATTTTGATTCTGGCTCAGCTTCTGATTCTGACTCTGACTCTTCGCGTCCTTCTGGTCGTACTCTGCGCACACAGGACAGGCGGGCGAGTACTGGCGGATCATCAGGGTGCGGTCCAGTTTCGCCTGCGTGACAATCTTGCGCTGCTCCGCAGGGCTCAGCACCATGCGAAGCAACTGGCGCTGGTCACGCCGTTGCTTCAAACTAAGCAGGTTCGTCGACGATGACGGCGAAGTCGAGTCGAGCAGCAGTGTCTTCCGCAAAACGTCCGGATGAAGCACGCACTTGTCGTGGAAAATGTGGCCGCACCAGAACGCCAACGCTCCCCGACTGCCGGCAGGCATCTCCTCGAGCGGCGTCTGGCAAGCAAGACACAACTGGGCACTGCTGACGCCCATCCCCTGGTGCTGCAAGCGGTGCAGCGCATCCGACAGAACCTCACAATCGCCATCCAGCACATGCTTGCAATCGGTACACAGCTCCACCTGCAGATGGTAATCGTGGAGTACGTTGGTCAGGGCGCGGCGGATGCCAGGTACCGAGAGCGCTTCGGGGATGCTGCGGATCACCGTGGTTGGATTCGTGTGCGTGCCGCCGAGCTCCAGAAGCCCAACGATGAATTCGGGTTTATCGCGCGCGTACATGACCAGATCGTTCCACAGCTCAGGGTCGTTCTGGTCCTTGGCAAACTCGATAGCACGCGGCACGTCGCGCAACCGATCGATGATCAGCATCAGCGCACGGTGATTATCGCCCATGCGACCCAGAATGAAAACCATCTCCGGCACCAGTCCGCGCTCCTCGCAGATCTCCAGCGCCTTGTCGAACGAGTAGTACGTGCTCACGCGCAGAAAGTGCAGGAGCCGCTCGGCATTGTACTCCGCGTACAGCTCAACCTGCAGATCGGCAAACGGGGCGCCCAGATGCGGATCCTTGGTCAGCAGAGCGTGGAGATACACGTGAAGATGCTCTGGGTCGCGGATGAGCTGCTTCACAACGCTCGCGCACGGAACAGCATCGGTGTTGTCCGTCAGCAGCTGTGCGCCTTGTGCCTCGCAGCGTCGGCGGAGTCGGTCGGCTGTATCAGCATCGATATCGGTGTCCGCCCCGTTGGTGTCCAGTCCAAGAGTGTGGTCGTCGTAGCGCAGAACCAGCTGCGCCTTGTCCCTGATAGCGTCAAACAGATTCTCATTCAGCACGCGGTCGAGGATGCCGGGCGCAAACAGCTCCAGATGGTACGTGAGCGACTTCGCTGGCTGGTTGAGCTTGTCGTACAGCAGCGCCAGACACTCCTTAAGCGCAACACGATCAGCTACAGATGCCTTGTCAATCTGGTCCTCAATGGCAAGCACCACGCTGTAGGCGTTGAACAGCGAGGCTGGCCACGCAAACACAAGACGGCGGAAGTGACCAACATCTGACGTCAATAGAAAGGCCAGCACCATTTCGTAGACAGTGCTCGACAGACGGAGCCCCGTAGTCGGGATATGCGGCGCAATCTCGTTCAGCGCATTGGCCTCGGCAAACGCAAACACCCACGCCTCCCACGCCTCGCGCGCGTCGGAAGTGTCGTGGCGCGGAAGCACACGCGCGCACACCTCGGCCGCCTCCGCCGGATTATCCTCGTCCATCAGCGCGTGCGCATACGCCTGGCCGATCGACTGGTACTCGGCGTCCCTGATCTGGTCGCGATACGCCGCCCACGGACCCTGGTTCCGGTACGCGTCCTCGATGTCACCGAGCGCCTGGCGGTACCTTCCGCGCTCGGACAGCCATTGCACGTGGTCGCCCAGCCCGCGGGGCCGCACAGCCACCAGCTGCTTCGGACTGAGAATGTACCACGAATCTGCCTCATGCGTTGCACAGTGCGCCAGTCCGTAGTCGTTGGGCTGCAGCAGCGGGAATCCCTCCAGCGCCAGTACGTCGCTCGACACCTCCTCGATGTTCCAGTCAATCATTCGCAGCTCCGGCGGCTGTGCATGCCGCGCGCGCTGCTGAAGCTGCTGCTGCTGTTGTGAATCGCCGGGCACGCCGTCGCCGGCCATCATGTTCCGCACCGCTTCGTGGTCGCCGTGCGAGAGAACCAGAAAGCTATCGCGATACACCGCCAGTCCGCACACAATGAAGTCTGTGCGAAACAGCACGCTGATCTCCGCGTACAGAAGCGGCGGTGACGTCTGCTCGTGGTCGGCCGATGATGACGGTGGTGGTGTTGGTTTCTCCTGCTGCGTCTGCGTCTGCGTCTGGCCGCGCTCCTTCAGCGCAACCACCTGCACAATGTTGGCCCACCCGACAACAAGCGTGCGCGCATCCCGCCAATGCAGACGGCAGCTGTACAGGTCGGCACGCGGACTGCCTTCGGGACGCGCAACCTGCGAAATACGCTGCGCACGCACTGTGTCGTAGATCTGGACGCCCTCATCGCACGCCCACGCAACAAGCGTGCCGTGCCACTGGATGGTCTGGATGGGTCCCGCCTCACTCGTAAACACAATCGTATCGCTCTTCCCCAACCATCGCTTCTCGTGCATCACCACTTGCCCTGACATGCCGCCAGACACAAACCGTCGCGACGTCTTGCGGCTGTAATGCGGATCCAGCGCCACCGCCTTGACAGGCCGGCTGTAGTCGACTATCGTTATATCGTCGTTGTATAGTCCATGCACTACTACCCGCCCATCATCGCCCGCACTGGCAACGTACTCGTTGTCAATGTCGATGCTGACTGCGTTGACTGTGGCCGAGTGTGCGCGCCATTTCTTCACCTCGTTGCCCTCAAAATCCATGATCACTACGTAGCCCCAATGTGTGCCAAGCACAAGAAACCGCTCTGACGCCACCAATGTGCTTGCTGTGTCCTTCTCCAGCAGCCCCTGCACATTGCCGCCCAGCCGCTTGTATCGCAGTGCCGGCTCCTCCTCCTCCTCCTCTTCTTCTTCTTCCTCACTGCCGTCCTCGCTGCCGTCTACCTCTGTGTGCGTCTCCTGCTGCTCTCCTGGCTTGCCGCCGGCCGCTGTGTTGCTGGAAAGCCCCACCGACACGCTATTGTCGCCCTCGCTCTCGCTCTCACCGGGCATTCGTGTGCTCTTGACGTCCCGCACACCCATCTCAATCTCTGCGATGATTCAAAGTTTTAGCGTGGTTACGAATTGGTGTTGATTAACAAATAAAGTACAGGGCTGGAAAATTAAAAGAACGAGAAATGAAAACAATAGCTGGCGTAAGAGAACAAAAAAGGACAACAGAACCCCTTGATTTTGCAAATGAAGGAAAAGGAGAAAGGAATGTATGCTATGTGATTTTTTTTATCACTTTTCGCTTCTGAGCAAGAAGAAAACGTCATCCCACACATACAGGATAAGTAGAAAGGAAACCCTTAGTTGGTCGAGCTCTCCCATCACAAATGGTTCCACACCACTCATCTATAGCTTCTGTACCGGATCCTCTACACCAAGCCCTACATTTGTGCTGTCGCCTGTTAGAGACGATGGCCCATCGTCCTTTCTCCTCTTTTTCTTTTTCTTCTCCTTTTTCTTCGCAGATCCAACGGCCACAAAGTTCCTCCAGCTGCTAACACGCTCGTCCCGCCCATCCTCCCACTCCTTGTCAGCATCGCGTTTCCTGCGACGCCTTACCGCCTCCTCCTCCGCCTGTGCCTTGGCGGCTCCCTCCGCTGCCATCTCCTGCTTGGCTCTCTGACGCCGTCGCCACTCGATGTCAACCATGATGGCTCGATACTTTGCACGCACCGCCATCTCAAACTCCTCGCCGCTGTCTTCGTCTGTTGTTTTACTATTCTGCCACCGCGGCTGCGCGGAAACCTCACGCCGTGCTTCGTCCATCAGCCCAAGGATCGTCTTCCGTCTGGTATCGTCCATCAACTCCGACTCCGCGCGCTTCAGTTTCTCGAACGCTTCACGCGCTCCCGCGTGTACTGCCTTGTCCGGATGAATCAGTCGTGACTTGTTTCTGTACGCTAGTCGTATATCGTTGGCTGAAGTTGTGTGAGATACTCCGAGCACTGCAAACGGATCAAGCGGGCTTTCGCTTAGCACCCGATCTACCTCCTGCGTGCGCGACAAGTGCATGCTATCGCTCTTCAGGAGCTTGTCCACTTCGTCTGCTGCATCGCCCATGCTTTTTGTTTAATTTTGTTTGTACTGAATAATAGAGGTGTTAGTTTGTATGCATGGAATATAATAAAGGGCGTTTCTTTTGTTGTATGAATAAATTTGAGAAAGAGAAGAAAAAAGAGCGGTGCTACACTGTTTCCTCTTCAGCAAACACTGCCCAAAAATTCAAACGTTGACTATCCAACAGATCCAGAAGCATTTTCTGATTAGCTGATATCTGCATCAGATCAAGGATTGACTGTTGACATTGGATATACACTCTAACAATATGTAAATACATCATAATACACGTAGAGCAGCGGTTATATTAATATCTAAATTAACTAATATGAAAAAAGCTATTTAAAAGCTTTCAATAGATATGATAGAAGATTGACTGGCTTACAACAAGTTGAAAAGGAAAAAGTGTTAATTAGCTTGGCAGGCTGCATTGTATCACCTGTGTATTCCGTGACAGCATGCGCTTCTTATTTTCATTATCATTTATTAAGATATTCAATAAAGCCATTAAACGTTGGCTGTTTCTTGATAGTGATTTTGGCAGTTAACCCGCATTATATGGATGCCATGTTGGTCGTTTCTAATTTTTGCATTTCTTATTCTCATTTCTTTTAATTTCAGTTTCTTATTAAATTCTTTATACGCTATCTGTAATAAGGCAAAGATTAATAAAGTAAAAAATAATATAAACGCGGATACGGAAATAAAAATTAGAAGCTAAAGCAGATGCTAAATGAATGCTATTCAAAATTATTATTATAGGCTACTATCAGTTGTGTTTTTTTGCTTCTATTAAGATTTTTTGGTATATAAAGACAGTTTGACACAGAGATACTATATTCATAATTTTTTATTATCTTCATTTTCATCTTTAATTTAAACAACCATACAATTTGCTTTAGTTATTGACGACATAAGTTTTGCCACATAAGGATAACAAGCAATCTAGATATTAATATGTCAACCAGAATAAAACAAGCCGTAAATAAAGCTGTTGAAGCAGAAATAACAAAAATTATGACTGCTAAAAAATGTGACCGAACTACCGCAATTGAAAAGTTTTTGGCCAACCCTCCAAAACTTAAATATGACTGTTAGAATATAAGCATAGAAATGCAAAGTACAATAAATATTTATAGCCAGGTTTCTTTAAATGTGGCCATAATTAATTTCACAGGATTTTTTTAAGAAATTGGCTTATTATTAATTAGATAAATCAAATAATGCATCTAGTTTCCTCACTATTCAGCTATTAAAGTTGGATACATAAGCACAAATATCTAATAAATATGTTTCCTGTTTGACTGGTATTCGGTAGATTGACAAAATGTGTATCTGTTTGTCCGACAAGCTACGTTTTCTTATTTGCTTGCTTTGTAGCTGCGTATGTTTTTTATATATTTTACTGAAGCATTGATAAAAACATGGAATGCTATATGTCATGTAAGTGGATTATATTGCTTGTGTTTTTAATTACATGAAAGATACACTGTTAATTTCTAGTGTTACATTTCTCTTTCAATTTCTTTATAACAGTTTTCATTTTTCCACACCATCAGTAATAAAATAATGACAAATGTATAGACTGTTACAAAAGCAAAAGCAGAAGCAAATGCCAATGCCGATGCAGTTGCAGATGCAGAAACAGAAACAGAAACAGAAACAAATACAAATACAAATACATAAATCATGTAAGTGGTATACAAAACTGTTGTCATATAACATTGTTAATAGCATTATATTTATCACTATACAAATTTTTGGTATATAAACATAACCAGCAGCATGAATTATAGTTTTAATCCTCAGTTTTTATTTGTCTTTATTCACATCTTATATTATAAAGAGTTTGCCATACAATTGTCTCTAGCTACTGACTAAATCTGTCCTGCTACAAAATAATGTCAGGTAACAACGGTAACACTGAAATGAGCAAAGATGATTTAAAAATTTATCAAGAAGTGAGTAAAAGGGTTGATAAAGATATTGCTAAAATCATGGAAGACAGAGGAATTGGCCATGGTGCTGCATGTGTCATATTTATGGATAGAGTTAACAAGCGCAAAAATAGTAAATAATGTAAATCATTTTATGCACAATAGGTTTCCATAGCTAGGTTTTTTAAATGGACTTAAATCAAGAAAGACTATACAATGCTACATACAAATATGCCAAGCAGAATATGCAGCATAATATTAATATATAAGTGTTAGAAACATTTGTTTTTTTACCAACGTGCCAATAAAAACATTAAACCGAAATGTGTGGGTTCAAATACTTGATATAATACCATTAAAACCAGTTGGTGACAAAGCCAGTATTTTTCACATGCTTCCATTGCTCAGTTTTATTTGTGCTGTGGAAATCATATTAATGTATTAATTGGGAAATATTATGTGCTGCATAAGCATTTGTATTAGTATTCGAGGCATTCTGATGCCTCATTTTATTTGAAAACGTCACAAGCTATTCCTAAAGCACAAAAGTGAGCATAATGCTGATACAAGATTAATCTATCTGTATCCAATTGCTTGTCAGTCGTTGACTGTAAAAATGTATGATAATGTGTTAGATGTAAAATATTATGAGCATGACAAGCCGATTTAAAGACAATCATGAGGAATTTGCTTTGATTGTACAAATAATTACACACCTTTTGTCACCTTTTGAAAGTGTATATCTGCATTATTTTAGACACATAGAATAATCCTTGCTTTGAGAGAGAATAGAAAGAATTGTATATAATAGATGCCTCGCTCATCAGAAATTTTAAATTGAAAAACAGGGCATTCAATCGTTGGCTTTTCTCTTTTATCTGAACAATTTATCATTAATTAGAAATCATCAATATTATATTTATAGCATTATGGTAGAAAAATTGAAGAAATTGGGGTGTGGTCCTAAATGTAAATTGTGTGGAACAGTTGATGTTATAGCATGTGGGCATGCCAAAATTGAGGAATGCACATCTCAAGGATCAATAGAATACACAGAGTGCAAATCTGATAAATGTCTTAAACACAAAGCAGGCATCAATAAATTGGCAATTCAAGCTACCCGAGCAGGTTTTGAAAGATAACCATTTGTTACTCATAATACGATAAATAAAGACAAGATTCTTGGTTTGAGTAACAAACTACAAGAATGTATGCAATGTGCTTTTGCAACAATCTACTCTAAATATATTGTCTATATTGTATTAGAGTTGACTGATGTACACAGAATTTGTGTGTAAAAACAATGAGCAAGCTTCTGAATAGTTGGTCTTTACATTCCCATTCTGCTATTTTAATAGTTTTGACAATTTTTGAAAGAGGAAATTCATTTGTTCCTGTCTTTTCTAAACTTATAGTAGCCATCGAAAGCATTACTAGTGACAAAAAACTTTTATTATTTAGTCTTACTAAGCTTTTCTCTTAATTTGTTGATGGTATAGTTAAGGTTGTTTATCTTTTTCATTGTTCAATTTTTCTGCGATACGGATATTATATTGATGAATTAATTAAGAAACATCAGGTGGTGCTTTTTTTAATATTTGAGGCATGTCGGATTATCAATTTATTTGAAAATGCATTTAACTATTATATAACGCCTAAGCGCTTAACAATATTTTATTTGATTATGGAGTAATTTTAATTAAAAATTAATGAAAATGGTGGACTACAAAAAAATAATACGATGTAAAATGAAAAATTGTGCCATTATGACCAACCAACTTCAAGGCTTCCATGGAGAATTCTGCTATTATTGTACTAATGAATATTCATATTCTGTCTTTCTTTGAAAATATATCTACATTATTTTATACATGTAGAATAATGCTTGCCTTTTGAAAACAGACTGTATATAACGGGAGGCTATCTCTCAGAATTTTTGAATGCAAAAGCAAAGGATTCAAATATTTGCTTTTATCATTTAATAAAATAATATTACATAAATTTAAGAAAATTTACGCCAATTGTTCAGGATTATGGCAAAAGACTCAAATGGTAAATTGGTCTTTACAGGAGCACTAAAGGTGCGTGGGTGTGGTTTCCTTTGTATATCTTGTGGTCAATTGAAGCCAAAAATGTGTAATCATGCATTTTCCTATAATTGCACACCTGGAGAAAAAAACATATGGACAGGACTGCATTAATAGCAAGTGCAACATGTATAGAGGTTTTTTTTAGTAAAAACGGGTTAAAAATAAAATGAGTAAAACCAAATTAATTAAAATAATTTACAATTTTGTTGTAAAAAGAGTTAGAGATTGAAGACAAGATTGTATGATTTGAGTAAAACTTTACATTCTGGCTTTTAACCTTTAGAAGGACTATTATCATTTGTAGGGAAGCTGCTTATTAGTTTGTTTTAGTTTGGATATTTATTTATTTGCAAAATAAATAATCTGGCTGTTAATGGACAAACTTTTGAAATATTCTTTTAAATAATTACATGCTAAAGAATTTTAATTTTGCCAAAAAGTGATGATGACTATGTGCTGATTGCTATATTTGCATGACATTAGATGGTTGTGTTAAGCGTTCCGTCGTTATTAGTATCTGCACCATTTGCAAGTATCATGCCATACACGTTATTAGCTGTATGTACAAAGACTAATTGTTTTTCTGAGAACTTGCAATATTGACGTTGCTTATTTTACTGTTTCAAAAAGCTTAAACTTCTTAAGTGCAACATTTATACTGCTTCTGGCTTTGTCTGGGGTTTACGGGCATTAGAAATCAATAATAGCACCAATACATCTGCCGTTCAACCTCACTCAGACTTGTTATTGGCCAGTTAGTGGTAAAGACAAGAGTATTTATTTTCTGCCATTGCTCGATTATCTGTTTCATATAGACAGAGGGTTGAAAATTAATTAATAAACATCTAGCGATGCTCTAGTTTTGTTCTAATATTTGAGGAATGTTGAGGCCTCATTTTATGCAATAATGCATTTGGCTCTTATTTGGACCCCAAAGTCTTAATAATATCATATTACATTACAAAGCAATTTGAATCTAATTGTATGAGGATAATTGAATGCACAAATTAATGAAAGTATATAAAATGGTATTTTTTGCCATTATGACATACCAATTTAAATACGGACATTAAAGTTTTCTTTGCTGTCATTGTGCAAATAGCAATTTAATTATTTTTTGCATTTTAATGTTACACACATGTTTCTGAACTAATTGTTATATGGTTTAATGAATACCTGTCCTAAAAATTGAATATAAAAGCACCCCGCTTTCTTGCCTATCATCTGAGAAATTTAAATACATGAAGATAACCATTCAAACACTGTCTTCTCTCTTTTAATAAAATAGTATAGCATCATATTATCAGCACCATGTCACAAAAATTGGTGCTTACTGGGGAATTGAAGGAACGGAACTGTGGTCCCCGTTGTGCAAGTTGCTATAGGGTTAAGCCTGTAGCATGTACACATGCCTATACCTTTAATTGCCAGGATAAAACACCAACAGACAAGCAGGACTGTCCTTTTAGCAATTGTAGAAGATATAGAGGTTATTAGCAAAACAGAGTGGAAAAGAAGCAAATAGATAAATAGACCATCATTTGTTGTGAGAAGAATTAGATATGAAAGAAAATGAGTAGTTGAACTTTACATCCTATTATAATAATGATGATAATCTGAAGCATATTGCTTGTCCGCTGGATATGTAATATAACGAGAGACTTTTGTGGTTTCTCAAGAACCGCACTTCTCTTTTATTCCTATCTATCTGCCCAGACTATTGAACTCTTTAATCACAATAATCAGCCATAATGTATCTCGGCTTCTCAAAAGCGCATTCATTGTGTTTGGCTCCATGGAAAAACAAAAGTCGTGTTCAACAGATAAAAAAAATGACTTGAACTCATTGTCATTGTTGATTTCTTTTCTTGCTCTTCTCCTCCACACACAACAACTTTACTTTCCCACTTTGTTTCAATTAGCTTTTTTTTTGTTTCAATTACATAATATATAATGTTCCTGTTCAGACAGTCGCCGCCTGAAAAGGATGGCAATGACAACTCTACGCTCCTTTCAGTAAAATTCAAAACAACAGAAAGAACAGGGTATGCGGCACCGCTTTCAAACTACATTGCATCGTCATACGCAGAGCCGCCGGAGGCATACCGCGATGACCTACGAGTGCTCGATGAGCTGCGTGAATCAGCAACAGCCGCACTGGACGTCAACACCAGCGTGCTCAAACGCAACACGCGGTACTACGGACAACTGTCGTTCATCTTGTCGAAATTCCCGGCAGACGTCAATGTCGGCTTTACGTGGTACAATGCGTTTGATCGCGAGGCCTCCGTGTCGTGCCAAGACTTGTATTTCGAAAAGGCATCGGTGCTATTCAATATTGGAGCGATATACTCGCAGCTTGCGTGCCGCGAGAACCGCAATGACAAGGAGAGTCTGAACAGGGCGTTTGGGTACTTCCAGAACGCAGCTGGTGTTTTCTCGTATCTGCGGTTGAAGGTCGTTAGCGAGACACGCACGCAGGTGACCGCTGATCTGTCGGCGTACATGCTGACGACGCTGGAGAATCTGATGCTGTGCCAGGCGCAGGAGTGCGTGTGGCATCGGTCGGTGCTCGGCCATATGAAGGATGCGAACATTGCGCGTGTTGCGCAGCAGGTGGCCGAGCTCTACGATCTTGCCATCGAGTCGGGGTCGCAGGGATCGCTTGCTGGCACGATTCCGGGCAACTGGCTTGACCACTTCAAGGTCAAGCGGCTGTACTTTTGCGCAGAGGCGCAGTATCGGAAGGCGCTGGACTGCTTGGCCACCAGCCATTACGGAGAGGAGGTAGCGCGTCTGCGCATGGCACAAGACTACTGCAGCCAGGCGGCCGAGCTCATTGCCTACGACCAGCGGTGGTCGAAAACGCTGCGTGCGGCGGTAATCGACTTGGTCCAGTCGCTGCAAGAGCTGGTTGACAGCAACTGCACTCGTGCCGAGCGCGACAACGACGTCATATATCTGGATCCGGTCCCTGCAGCCTCGGCCCTGTCAAGCATATCCCCATACAAGCTGGCGCTGCCAACAACGCCCGAGATTATCCAGAACCCAGGCAAGTTCCTGGGCAGCGAGGAGCTGGGTCCACCGCTGTTCAAGGGTCTGGTGCCGTTTGTCATCCACCAGGCAGCAAGTCTCTACGAGGACAGGAAGGACCAGCTGGTCAACAAGGATCTGATCACGGCGCTGGATGAGCTGACGGCCGACTGCGAGTCTGTGCTCAGCTCGCTCAACCTGCCCAATGCGCTCGAGGCGATCCAGAAGCCCGTCGGCCTGCCGCCAAACATCCTTGTGGGCGCCGAGGAGATTCGGTCGGAGGGCGGGTTTCTGGGAATCAAGCGGATGCTCGACAACGCAACTGACGCCAACACCCGTGCCGCCGCCATGCTTGCCGCATCGGAGAATGCGCTTGACGAGGAGGCACGTGAGGACCTGCGAGTCAGATACGGTGCGCCCCGAGACTCGGCCAGGGCCAAGCGCACCGAGTCTTCGGACCTGACAAACTCGCTGCGTGGCGAGATTGCAAAGTACCGCGAGGTCGTGCAGAAGGCGCGCGAGAGCGATGCAACCATTGCCGGGCAGGTTGAAACATGGTCCAAGTTCTTTGCGCTTCTCGGGTCGCCGCGCGAGGAGCTTGAAAGACAGGTGCCTTCGACCACAGTGAACCCAATAACCGATCCGCATCACTCGCAGATCGTCGAGCGGCTCCAGCAGTATCTGAACGAGGTGTCGATAATGAGACGCGAGCGACTGAAGTCGGTGGAGAAGCTTAAGCGCTCGGCAAACGAGGACGATATCACACCGGCGCTGAACGAAGAGATGCAGCGACTGGCTGCCGCGGCCACTGAGGGGACCTCCTCGTCATCGTCGTCTATAGTGAAGTTTGAGCTCCACCAGTTCGAGGACCTGTTTGCCCAGAGGCTCGACAAGTATGCGTCGTGGCGCAAGTACATTGGCGAGGAAAGAGAGGCTCAGGCAGAGCTCTTAGACAGTATTAGAGAGGCCAACCAGGCGTTCTTGATGGCGCGGTCCAGCCATCCGTTGCTGCAGCAGCGACAGAAGGCGCTTAGTAATCTGGAGACTGCAATCAAGCGGTTCCGCGAGGCATCGTTCAACCTGCACGACGGCATGCGGTTCTACACGACCCTGGAGGCCGAGCTGCGGAAGCTCAAGGAGAGCTGCTTGGACTTTGCAATGGCCAGACACCTGGATGCCCTTGATCTTGTTGGTGCTGGCCACGGCGAGATTCCCGAGGATCTTGCGAAGACGCCAGACAATCTGGCAGGCTCAAGCCATGCGTCGCAGCAACAGCAACAGCAACAACAGCAGCCTAATCTTGTGTGGGATCCGACAATGCCTCTCAAGTACGCAAAGCCCAAGTGAAAAAAGAACCAAGGGAGAACCCAGTGAGTTTATCTTTTCTTTGCCTCTACAGTTGTTGTTATTATTATGTGGTTCAATACAAACGAAAGGAAGGAAGGATGAGGGGGTTTATGCAACGGCAACCTTTTGTCTCTTGCACTCGGTTTCCTCTTCAGCATCATTCTCATTATTGTCCCGCGTCTCAGTGCTGGTCTTTGACTCGCCTTGGGCCTCGTTAAGCAGGCGCTTTGACTTTGAGTGGTCCTTGTCGTGCTCAAACCGCAGGGCCGGCTGGCAGATCCAGTGCGGATACACGCGGTACCCAAACTCATTGACCTCGTAGTTATCGGGATCGAACGCATTACCAGTGGCAGCCTCAGCAGCCTCAGCATCCCTGATAAGCCGGGCCTTGATATCGCGCACAAACTGCCAATACTCGGCCATCGACCGCGCATCCGCCAGCTGTTTGCGCAGGTCAACGTGGATCGGCAGACTGTAGCGGAACAACTTGAATAAATGGCCGCGGATGTACGATGCGTTTGTGGGTACCGAGTCGCAGATGCTCAAATACTCTTCGGCCATCTGCCAAGTAGGCAGGATTTTCCCAGAGAATATCGCGGGGTTGTAGAGATTGGTTTCGGCAGACATGACGCCGTCCACGCCGGTCTCGTCGATACATCTCTGGATATCCTCGTAGTACAGGATGTTCCCATTGGCAAACACGGGCACGCTGACGGCCTCCTTGACAGCCTTGATCTTGGTCCAGTCGGCAAGCCCTGTCTTATGGCCCTTCTGCTCACGCAGGCGGCCATGCACCGTGATTATCTGGGCTCCGGCGGCCTCGACCATCTTGGCGTATGCCACGGTTTTCTCGACCTCGGGGAACACGCGGATCTTGGCGGTCACTGGGATCTCGAGGTTCTCGTGCAGTTTGCGAATAAGCCGACTGACCAGCTCCCACTCCTCCATCAGGAACGATCCGTAGTGCCCGCGCTTTGCAATATGCTGCGGACACCCGAGATTCAGATCCACCGCATCCGCATCGCCAACGACGAACCTGGCCGCCCGGAGCAGCGTGTCCGGATCGTTTGCGCAGAACTGCACAACCACCGGTCTGTCCTTCCCGCTCTCCTTCTCCTCCTCCGCCATCACCACCCAATGCTCGTTACGGTACTTTGGGTTGGCATCGCCAAAGAACTTGGCGTGGAACATGGGCGTGTAGCATAGCTCGGCCCCGTGGTTGCGTGACAGGATACGCCATGCCAACTCCGACTGGTCCACCATTGGTGCAACGATGTGTCGCGGGCTGTTCATCTTGCGAAACAGGTCGTATCCCCGCAACCGGGTTGGAAACTTTGCCCTGATCTCGTCTTCTGTCATCGTAAAGTGCGCTGGCGCTGTGGTTCCATCGGCTTGCGGCAAAGCGGCGGTAGCAGTGGTGTCACTGACTGTCATTTTTGCTGCGTTTGGAGATGGTGTTACTTTGAATAGTATCCTCTGGAATGCGCTCCAGAGCGTTGTTCTTGAGCGAATGCTTGCTGGCTGAATTGTGGTGCTCGCTTCCTTCTCTCCCTTCTCACTTCAGTGCACGACGGGATGGAGAAATAAACAGATAGAGCGAATGTAGCAGAATGTGCCAACGAAGCAGGTGAGGAAATATAAAATGAATGAATGCGTAAAGAGATAAAGGAAAGAAAGGAAGGCAACCTTGTTAACATCTTTTTGGGTACCTTCTTTTTTATTAATTGCATTGTAATACTCGATTAGCCGGGATCTGATCTAGCTGGATTGCATTTATTGTATGCTGATCAGATTCTGTGTAAAAAGTCATCAGCGATAAAGATAGAATGGCACAGGTTTTAGTTTTCTCCTCACAGAAGTCGATTCTTGAGTGTTTTTTTACCAATGATATTGAAAAAAGGGAGTGGGGAAGAGATAAAAAAGCCTGTAACTTTTTTTTTTTGGGGAAGAAAAAAGGCGCGCAGGAGGGGTATAAAAGAAAGTGCGGGTTCCAGCCATTTTCGAATGGGTGGAAACTAATGGCTCTTTTCTCTTTTGATCCATTCACCACCACTTCTTTATCTTACCACCCTCCTCTGATTGTGGTAACATAGCGTAATTTTTCACGCCAGTTAAAGTGGAATCTATCTGACTGAAGGTGGTTAGTTAGCTTGAGTTTTCTCTGCTCTCCTGTTTTTTTTTGCGTACAAGCGAGTTTATTTGAAGCTGCCAAAGTCATGTCTGATAACAACAACAACAAGGTCTCGGTTGTGCTCGGCACCCAGTGGGGCGACGAGGGCAAGGGCAAGCTCGTCGACATTCTCGCCAAGGACATTGATGTCTGCGTACGCTGCCAGGTAACTACTGAACTTCCATTGCTATAGATTATAACAAGTGGACGTCTTGGGCTTTTCTTTTTCTTGTTTCTCTGTTTCTTCTCATTCTGGAGCTGAGGCTGGGAGAGGACGTATGGCTTGGTTGGCGATAGTGATTCATCTTGCAGATAGCGCTTGCGGCATATGGCGGGCCAAAAAGTCCGGATCTGCATGCAATTTGTCCTTCTGATTGCTGGCCCCAAAACAACAGCCTTTTCTTGCCCTTTGCAATCCTGTTGTAATATGTCTGCTGCTGAGCCATCCCAGTTCTTTTGTAACTAACAACACCTGTCAACCGTGATGGATTCTATTCTTGTTTCTAGGGCGGGAACAACGCCGGCCACACCATCGTCGTGGACGGCGTCAAGTATGCGTTCCACATGCTGCCGTCGGGGCTTGTCAACAAGGAGTGCGTGTCGGTGATCGGATCGGGCGTGGTGGTGCATCTGCCCAGCTTCTTCCAGGAGCTGGAGGAGCTGGAAGCGCAGGGACTGGACTGCGACGGGCGGCTCTTTGTCTCGGACCGCTGCCACCTTGTGTTTGATTTCCACCAGATTGTCGACGGCATGAAGGAGGGCGAGCTTGGGCGCGGATCGATTGGAACTACCAAGAAGGGCATTGGACCAGCATACTCGTCCAAGGCGTCGCGCTCGGGCATCCGTGTGCACCACCTGTACCATCCGGCAGAGTTCGCCAAGCGGCTGCGCACCATTGTTGCCGCGCGCTTCCGTCGCTACGGTGAGTTCGAGTACGACGTTGAGGCCGAGATCCAGCGCTACGTGAAGCTGGCCGAGCGGCTGCGGCCGTTTGTCATCGACTCTGTCGAGTATCTGCACAAGGCGCTCGGGAGCGGAAAGCGGATCCTGGTGGAGGGCGCCAACGCTCTTATGCTGGACATTGATTTTGGCACATACCCGTACGTCACCAGCTCCAACACCGGCGTCGGCGGCGTGTGCACTGGGCTGGGAATTCCGCCTACGCGGATCGGCAGCGTCATTGGCGTGGCCAAGGCCTACACCACACGCGTTGGTGGCGGCCCGTTCCCAACGGAGCTAACCGACGATGTGGGCCAGAAGCTGCGTGACGTTGGAGCTGAGTACGGCGTCACTACCGGCCGTCCACGCCGCTGCGGATGGCTGGATCTGGTTGTTCTGCGCTACTCGACCATGGTCAACGGATACTCCAGCATCAATCTCACAAAGCTCGATGTGCTGGATGTCTTTGACGAGATCCGCGTTGCCGTCTCCTACACTATCGATGGCAAAGTGGTCACATCGTTCCCAGCCGACCTAGACGATCTGGCTACCGCCTCTGTCAACTACGTCACGCTCCCCGGCTGGAACCAAAGCATCCGCAAGTGCCGCTCGTTTGACGAGCTTCCTGAGAACTGCCAGAAATACGTGCGCTTTATCGAGAACGACATCGGCGTTCCCGTCAAGTGGATTGGAACCGGTGCTGCCCGCGACGACATGATCTCGATGTGATGTGGTCTCTGGTGCCTATGTTTTACTAACATAAACATAAACGTATACTTCTCTTTTTTTGGTTTTATGCTTATTCATGGTTGGATGCCGCCACGATTCGGCTCTGCCGATTGTTTATCGATTGTTCAGCAAATTTTCTCTTGTGTCTTTCTGCCTCCCATTGTCGAGGCCATTTTATTTTCTATATTGCGTTTTGCATTGCTTGCAAACAGAATATAACAAGGGGAGGGGAATTCTCTTTGCTAATTTTTACTGAAGCAACAGCTCTTTTGTTCTGGCGTGGATTCTCATTGTTCTGTGGATTTTTTTGCATTCATTAGGCTCTTCTTTTTCTTGGCTCCTGAATATTCATCTCTGGTTCCGCCACTTGCATACCAGCTCTCTTTTATTTCTTTCCCTCTTGCTCCTAATCGGGACATGTTACGCCCAGATAAAAAAATACATCTGCCTTTTTCTTAGCCGTTGATATGTCCCTTGCACTACGATACTTGTGCTTTACTTTTAATTTTCCTACTCCATGTAAACACAAATGCCATTAAACAGGCTTCATGTTTACCTGAATACATGCAGTTCCGCAAGAAGAAAAAAAACAAGTTTTATTTGCGAAAAAAAGTAGAGGCGATTCTTCTTCAGATGCCACTTCTCGACATCAATCTTTGTTGTAACAACATCCGGGCTTGTGGCATATCATACCTTTCCCTCCATATATTTAGCCATGTCTTTTTTGTTTATTTTTCTTTTCCTTTTTCTTTTCTCTTGTCCCTGCATTCGTTAGTTTCTTTCAATAATATATTTATTCTATTTACCACATATCTACGCTGTCTGCATTCAATAGCTTGTCTTGCTAACATTCCCTTTTTCGCTTTGCACTTGCTGTCAAGCACGATTCTATTGTAAAAGGTAGCGACTACAACAAGTTAGCATGTGTTAAGGCATCTCTAGCATTCCTTTCCTCTATCATGCATGGTTCTTGATCCTAGATCACCTTATAAAGAAGGCTCCTGCTGCAAACGCGACAGATTATGAGAAATGAACAGTCCCGCATCACATTAGGAAAGAAAATAAAAAACACCTGCTTTATTTGTTCAGCGATCAATGCTGCTCTTGCGCCTGTTACTCCTTTTTTTGATGTTCATCACTTTTTTTGTTCTGCACTTTCATTAATGCAGCAGAAATCCACAGGCTTTCGAAGAAAAAATGTTTTCTACTGTCACAGCCCACGAAATCGAACAGCCAGAAAAACCGCGTGTGCGGTTTCTTTTTTCTTAGTGTCATTGTCACATTATTTCTATTTTTTATTCTCAATGGTCTGTTTCTAAACCAACAGTCCCATCTTTTTTTCGTTTCTTTCTTTTCATGCTTGCTAAATCTCAGTTTTGAACAAGCAAAAGAAGCAGAAAAAAACTCCAAACCTTCTTGCTCCCTTTCTTCCAACAACAACAACAACAACAAGCATTTTGTCACATCTCTCCCCCATTTAGCATGGAAACTGAATTATCCTCTTTTTTCCAGTCTCCCTCTTCCCCGCTTATTATTTTTTGTTGTTGTTGTTGTTTTGTTTTTGGGTATTCAGCTTAATGTCGGCAGAACCAGACTTTGGTGCGTTACCGGGCTGTCATTCTTTGCTTCTCTATCTTTTTCAGTAAACGTTCTTATTATTCCTCTTAATATTTATTTTTTTATTGCATTTGTGAAATTCCTTTTTTTTTTTTTATTTTATTCTCGTGTTATTAAGAACACCACTCTCTCTTTCTTCTTGGTTCGTTATTTTGCGTAAAAACCCCTCCCTTCCAGCGTTATTCCCTTTGCTTTTCTCACGTCGACTCCGATTCTCAGTACTTTTCCCTTAATGTGTATGTTCTTGTATTCCTTAATCGTAGAAACCTCCTTCTCTTTGAATAATTGCATGGTTTCCTTTTTGCGTTAGAACATTTATTTTTCTGGCGGCTCGATCAGACACTTCCCTGCCGTCTTTCTTAATCGTCTTGTCTTTTAAGTTACAACCCATGGCTGAACCAATGAATGCTTGGACAGAAACCATGTTTGAGCTCACCTAACCATCCTTTTCATCTACTTGTCATTCTTCATTGTTAATGTGTTATTTATGTTGTTGTTTTATTCTGCCTTTGGCCACTGATCAAAGTTGGATCGTTCATGATGCACTAACAGCAATGGAATGCATGGGTATTCTACATCGTGGTTGTTTCGCATAACGTCATATTTAGTTCATAAATCCGATTCAAGTTTTGGCAGTGGCGAAAACCGACGAGCGGTAGGCGGGCTTCGGCGATCAGTAAGCAAACGGCTTCTAGGCAAACCCGGTAACGGTTTTGGCGGCAACAGCAAATCCATTGCCGATTTACGCGGTTCTGCTGAGAGGCAGCAGCAGATTCAGCAGAGCTTCTACTCGGGGAGAAAGGCCGCGCGGTTGCTGGAAAGCTTACCATATCCAAACACTGGTGGCGTTGGTGTGGAGGAAAGAGAGGATACTGGAGAAAAGACGGCGGCTGTTGTTGTTACTGGTCGCGACTATCTGAACAGCAGTGATATCAGTGCGTTCATTGGGCTCAGCAAAGGCTTGTCGTTCCTGGACAGCGATATAGACACGGTAACTCCAGCATTGGTATCAACCACAGCCGTTCCTGGATCAGCATTGCATTTGGATAGACTGCAGAGCACAGAAGACGGAGGAGACCGGAATATGGGCACAGCTGGTCGGAGTGCCTCGGACAGACGGACCGCCAACCGGTCCACGAATACGGACGAGCAGTCTCGGTACGACAGGGTCGGGTATCCGAAATCCACACGCAGCATGTCGGTCCGAGACACGAGTTCAATTGACAGCAGAGACACGCAGAGGAGCCAGGGCACTGCAGAGAGCGTGCCCAGAGTTGCGCAGAAGAAGAAGAAGAAGGAACTGCAGAGCAGGAGCCATTCGCGGCTCAAGGGCTTTGAGATGCGTGTCATCGACACGCATAATGGCAAAGCGGTTGTTCATGCGCCGATTCTGACCAAGCCTACAGTTGGGTCTGATCGCGAGAACACTGAGCGCGAGGGTGTTCCAGATCTGCCGCCACCCAGTGCCGTGGAGCTCAGATACAATGCGCAGCGCGCGCTTATCAACACCACATCGATTCTCAGAACAACCATAAAGGACAGAAGCACCGCCGCTAAAGACAAGCCCGACAGCCAACGAAGCCAGAACAAACACGCGGACGCTGCCGATATCGCGGCTGTATTGCGTGCCGGAAGCGCCAGGGATAACAGGGAACCCACAAAAAAGCACACTGCTGTGCGCACAGCTGGCGGCACCGCTACCAGAGGTAGCAGTCGTGTTAGTGGCGGGCAAAGCAAAGCGGATGCGTTTCTCGAGCAGGGCCGTGCGTCAACGGGAAGCTCGCTGGAGCAATGGGGGATCGTCACTTCGGCATCATTGCTGCAGACAAAGATTGGCAGCAGCAGCGGAAGCAGCAATGTTCCGACGGCGCTGGCGGAGCAAGGCAGTTTGCTTGAACACGACGAAAGAGTCGATTCTGATGGCTGTTCGTCTGAAGATGATGCTATTCGGCTTGTTGAGAACATTACGCGTGGGTGCACAATGTCATTGGATTCTATGGTAAGCCCAACAATGCAAAAAATTGCAGAATGCTCAAAAAAATCTTCTTTTTTTGGTTGAATGTAAGAGAGAAAGAGGAAGCCAAAAAAGAAACATCACTCCCCTCCGCCATTGTTTTCTTTCTTGGGTCATTTTTGCCTCCTTTTTCTCTTCTTGCCTGGGTTTTCGGCGAAATGCATGGCGCATTCATGCCTGAAACGAGAAATGGCTCGTTCGAAACAGTATGTGTCTCTACGTGGGAGGAGGAGAATTAAAACAAGCGAGGGGAACTGTTTGCGGTCCGCGGTCCGGACCAATTCTGCCCAAACAAAAAGACAGACCAAACAAAGAGACAGACCAGCTGAGCGGGTTTTGCAAGTTCCACGCTTTGTTGCGCAGCCCAAATGCATGTCTTGCAGATACTTGGAAAGGCAGAGGAAAAAAGGGGGGAGAAAGAGATAAATAAAGACAAACTCTCTCTAAACATTTGTCCCAGCAAAAAAAAGGAAACGCTTAATACCTTTTCCTGTCTTGCCTAGTCTGTCCGCACGGAGCGAAAGAAAGTCCATGCACCTTTATTTATTGCGTTTCTTGACACTTTCTGTTCTTGTTCGTCCTTAACAGCGGCAAATCCCATCCTTCGTTTTGCCTTTTGCTGGTCAGTTTTTCTCTTTTTTGGACATTACCTGTCCCTGACGTATTTATTGTGCTCGTCAATGCAGTTCCTCGTTCAATTCGTCCTTGTTTACTTGATGCCTTTCTCTTTCTTTTTTCCTTTCTTCTCCCTCCTTTTTCTTTTCTTGCTTTTTCCTCCTCAGCTGATACCCGCTGTTCTTTATTTTTGTTGCCATCCCAAAAGAGCAACCAAGTGGATTTACTGACTAGGGCAAACCGTCAGTTTTTTTATCTGTGGTTTGCTCTTGTCTCTCCTTTTCATTTTCTTTCTTGCTTTCGTTCTTCATGCTTGAATAGTCTACTTTATTACTTTAATAACTCCGTTTTTAATATTGCCCCTTGTTGCCTTTCTTCGTTCTCATTCTCATTCTCGTACCTTATTCCCAAACGGAAGAAACCACCGGTGCTATTATCGCTGGGATAATACCCTATCCTTATCCTTATCCTGAACAAAAATATACAAGAGTACGAAGAGAACAGTTTCAGGTACTGTCGTGTAGTATAAGTAGCCTGATACAGCACTGGAAGACTTGTGCTATTGAAGGCTGGTCTGGTCTGTTTTTCTGCAAGCCCAATACCATCCAGTAGCAATAGCTGCTTGCATCAAACCTTTCTCCTTTGTTTATTTCTTCTCCTGGTATATCCAGATAACCCACAGACAGATAGAGGTGTTCTGTGATATCCACCTCCCTGCGAGTATCCCAGAAGCCTCTTTCCTTGCTTTATTCTTTCCATTTTTGGTACTGGTGCTACTGAGACTTTTTCTTTTGTTGTTACTTCTTTTTTTCTCTCTTGTGCATGGTGCTTTATTATTATTTTATTTGCACAACCAGATCAGACCCAATTTGTGTCCCTGCTTTTTTGGGCGTTCTTTTTTATTTATCATTCGCATAAGTCGATGCAGAAACAGTTTTGCTTCTGGTTTCATACTTTTGGGCATTTCATACAATCGCTTGCTAATTTTGCTTTTGTTTTTTTTGGGGAGAGTAAGGAAAATATTGGATGTGCATTGTATTTCCATCTACTGATTTTTCTTTTTTCTTTCTTTCTTTTATTTAACGCATGTAGACGAGCAGCAGTTCGCCACGTCTCGGGAATCGAAACAGTTCTATATTGGTTTCTGACGAGTCGCGTAGACTGATCGAGAGCATATTCAGCGGACGACTAAGCATCGGCAGCAACGCAACTGGTTCCGTAGAGCGGCAACGTCTGAGTCGATACAGCGATCTCGCTAGAACGAGTCCCAGAAGCATCGGCAGCAGCATTCCTGCGGGAGCAACACACGCAGCAAAACCACAACAACACCAGCAGCAGCTTCGTACCACGGGGCCCGAAATGCCACTCTCCCAGCAGGAAAACAATCCGTCTGAGCACGAGCAGCATAGCAAAAGCAAACAGGCTTCTGGATCAGATCACCAGCAGTCGAGCCACGACCAGGAGTCAGCGCAGGAGCACAGCGATCGAGACGGCTCCAAAATGCGCAAGCCGTCGTTCTGGAGCATTTTCCGTGGCGGATCGCAGAAGAAGGAGCAAAACGATGACAAGGTAAGCATTAAACCCAAAATACTCAATGTGGCGGAGGATGGAGCGTCTTTCTTTCTCCTCTCTTTCGTTCTTTCTTTATTCATTGCTTTATTGTCCATTCTTGCTTTGGCCCGAGTTGAGATGCACGCAAGATTCATTAGACACATAGTGGTGTGGGTGGGTTTTTTGTTTTTGTTTTTGTTTACTATGTGCGGGGGTGGGGGCGGATCTTTGGGTCTTGGGCGTGTGAAGAATGATATGCTGGAGAAACTGCCACCATTACCTTTTGTGCTGATCTCTGGGATTATAGTTTGTATTTGAGATCTTGAGCACCAGCTGGGACCGACTCTTCTCCCTACTTTTTTTAAGGTTCCTGTGTTTTCTTTATTCCTCTCAAAGACGGTCCTTTACTGCTTTTCTTGCTATATTCTTGGTGCAGCCTTTTGGCCGACAGTGTGCAAAGTGAAGAAAGCAGACACATGCTGGGATTGCTACTGCGTACTGGTCCTACTGGTACTCTTTTTTTGCAGTCTGTTAGATGGCTGGATTGCTTGCTGGGATGCAGATGGTGGCGTAGCAAGCAGACTGGAGCAAAATTGGAAAGTAAAAAGAGGGAGGTTGTTCTTTTCTTCATTTCCTGCTGGCCTCATTAGCTTCTATACTGCTGCTGCTGTATTTGGTACTGGACTGGCTGAGCATGCTTTACCTTTTTCTGAGCCCATTTATGCAGTCCGCGGTGCTGGAGAGCGCGAGTGGCCCAGTCTTGCTTTTATAACAGCGGGTGGTGGTCATTTTTGTGATGATTTACTCTTCCTCCGAGTCATTGCTCCATGTCTTTTTTCTTTTTCTTCTCTTACTTCATCCCCCCACTGCACTCATACAAGCAAACAAAAAACGAGAGAAAACCCAGGACGAAAAGGAAAGACAAACAATCCGAACCGAATGTTGCCTTTCCCCCCTCTTCACATACAAAAATGCTGCTGCCTGTTTAGGAGGGAGAATGGTGGGTGAGCATGCAGAAGGAATGAGATAAAAGAGGGGATGGACCGACAAGCCAAGAAGTCATTCCTGGTGGACAATGGGAGCCATCTTGCTCTGAGTTCGTTTCGTTTCTTTTTTCAATTAACTGGCTTCAGCATGGCATCATACATGTTCTGCTTGCTTGCCTCCTTGCGTCAACACAGCATAGAGACAGAAAAGGAGGGAGGGGGATTAAGGGATAATATCTGGTAAAGCAACGCTACCCACTTTTGCTAGCGCCTTTTGTCGCTCCCTTAAATCTGTAGATGCAAGAAAAAACTCTTCACCATTGCGGTAGTTGTCCTTGCTTGCTGTCTTGGAAAACCCAGCTTTTCTCCCCTTCTTCCCCCCCTCTCTCTCACTCATAAAGTATCTTTTTTCTCTCTATTGTCTTTTTTCTTTTCTCTTGCTTTTCCCCTCCTCTTTTGACCTTTGCAGTATTTTTGTTTGTTTGTTTGTTTGCTTGTTTATGCTTTCTGTTTCTGTTTCTCCCTTTCGTTCTTGTCGGTCTGACTTGTTGTATTTCCGACGTAGTTTCTAGTTGCTGTTTTTGCTTTCCTTTTTCGGAGTAGTTTCCTATCTCGGTGCTGAAAAATAAGCATACAGAAGAACATTAAGCATAGAAATTTCTTTTTGTTTTGTTTTGTTTTTTGCTTATTCCCTTTCCCTCCTCTCTCTCCCCGCTTATTAAATCTACATTATTCTTTCTGTCATTTCTTGTTTGCTACCAACAATATTATCTTCTGGTTATTCTTCGCCTGATTTGCCTTCAACATCCACCTCTTCTTACTCACTGTGCCCTTGTTTTTATCTTCTATCCCCACTTATTCTATTCTATTATCTTTTTCTTTATCCGCTAGAAAGACGCATCGTCTATCGAAACCCCTACAACACCACAACAGCCTCGCCAGCACTTTCTCAGAAAACAGCAGTCGTCCTCATCGGGCTTTGCCGATAACTTTGGGTTCTCCCGGCTACTCTCCCTCAGCGACAACAAGGGTGGCAGTGGAGGAGGAGGAGCATCCTCGGCCTCTGGAAATCTTTTTGCAAACAAAGCGCTTCCGTCAGTGCCACCATTATCACATCCACAGTCAAAGCAGCACTCGTCGCCACACAACAAGCATAGCAGCAACACATTATCATCCGCATCCCCAGACGGCCTCACAATGACCACAGAGGGCGCAGCTGTGTCGAGTAGCAGCGTATCCGCTCAAAACATCAACAACAACAACAATAGCACGTGTGCTGCTACGGGATCATCCCTAGCACAACAAGCCACTACTGGCGAGACAAATATAAACTTGGATCTTGATAGCACAAGATCTTATGACGATGCGCGTAGTGGCGTAAACCCCTCGATTGCGTCGATTGCATCGCCAACAGAGGGAACGCAAGAGAGCGGCGGGTATTATACGCCGTCGCAAGAGTTCTTTTCACTGTCCTCTGCGGGCGATCGGCGAGACGAGGCAGCCAACAAGGACAGTCTGGATGGATCCGCCGCCATTGAAGGCGCTGGTGCTGACACGGCTAATCGGCAAAACAGTTTGGCACTTGTGCAGGGGCCGGACACCCAGTCGGCATGCACGCCTGGGGACTCGCCTGTGTTGATCACTAACACTCTTCGAAGCGACAGCGCTACAGCAGATAACGACCACAAGGCTGCAGCGGATAGCAGCCATGCTGGTGTCGCTGCTAACGATATGGATACTAATGTTGTTTCGGGTGGCAGCAATGTTAGGGCCGATGATGATAGTGACATTGTGCCGCTAGCACAATCCAGAGTGCTGATGGAGGCCCATGCGCGCGACACAGCGGGTGCCCACTACGCTGCGGATGCCGGTGCGCATGGTTCAGAAGGCAACGGCGGTGCGACTGCGATGACATCGGACGGACTTGGAATATCGACCTCGCTCTCCGCCTCTGCCGATGATAACGAGAGCAACGTATCGGAGGCCAAGACACGAAAGGTGCCGCATCCGATCAACACCGCCACATCGTATGACTCGCCGCTTGAGCTCGATAATCTTCCTTCCACCGCACGGCTCCGCTTTTCGCCAGACAACGACGCAAGAGAGCTGTCGTCTGCATCCATACGCAGCCGCAGCATCCAGAAGGAGGTTTTCCAGGACGGAGCAGAGTTGGAGCAGCAGCAGATCACGCCTGCTCCATCGACAGCCACCGCAGATGCGGCTGATGAGCCCGGCGCGGATGCGGCGGCCCAAGCGGCAAAGGCGCAGGAGGAAAGCTCGGCCCAGGCCAGCGCGATGGGCAAATACCTGTTTGATGTGGAAGAGTCGTACTGCAACTACTACAGCAGCCAAGCGGGCAGCGGACGCAAGGCAGGCAGCGACAAGCCGCATGTGGAGCCTCCAAAGCCTGAGATTCTGGAAGGGTTTGACATTCCACATCTGGTCGATCATGCCGAATGGCTTGGGAAGCGGCAGATCTTCAACGGACTTGTTTTGCGGTACTATATTGCAAACTACGAGTTTGCAGGCATGCGTATTGACGAGTGTCTTCGGTGCTTGTGCTCGCACATTTATCTGCGAGGCGAATCGCAAGTGATTGATCGGCTGCTTGTGGCGTTATCGCAGCGGTACGTTGAATGTAACCCTGACACGACGCTCAAGACGTCGGATGTAGCGCATGCGGTTACGTATTCGACACTGCTGCTTAACACTGACTTGCATATAGCCGACATTCGGCCAAGCGACCGGATGACGAAGAGCCGGTTTGTTCGCAACACGATTGATACCATTGCGCAGTTCCAGAGCACTGCTACTGTCACAACCACGACTACCAGCAGCGGTCACTCGCAGCCTGACTCGGTTTCGCGGGCACAGACGGACAGCTCGGAGATGTCGTCGATGCCACCGCAGCTGCCAGAGCTGGACCTGTCGAAAATGTCGTCCGAGTCGCTGCGGAAGCAGTCGCTATCGCAGCTTAACGGCGGGGCGGCAACACCGCAGTCGGCGGTATCGAGATTGCTGCATGGCGACAGCGATAGACATGAGGCATCAGCCCCGCAGCATAACGAGAGCGGGTCGTCGGGACTGCGCAGTCTTGTTGGGTCGATGACTTCGCTTAACATTGGGCAGTCAAACACAACAGTGGCGCGAACATCCCGGGATGTAGTGCGTCTGATGGGAGCGCGGGGCAAGCGGTTTTCGTTCTTTGAAAGCAGCAGCAGCAGCGCCGGCAATAACAGCAGCAGCAGCAACAACAACAGTGTCATTGGCAATGGGTCAAGCGGGGCGGGGATCTCAAGCGCATCGCAGGCGCAGAGCATTGGCATTGCGTCTGGCATCCAGAGCGGCAGCTCTGTCACGCAGGGAATATCCAGCCCGTCTTCGCTGCGTGCGTTTGACCGGCTGCGGCGCAAGGTGTCGACCAACGGCGCGCACTCACGCAGTCGCTCGGGCACGGTGTCGATGGACGAATCGCCGATTGGGCTGAACAACCGGCCCTCGATGTCGGGAAGCAGCCTCCACTCGCACAGCCGCGACCTCGATGGCATCGCATCGGCCAGCCGTAGTGCTAGCGGCAGCGGCGCAGCGGTGGATGCCGTGCGGCCAAACGCGGCGATGCCCAACCTCACAGAGCTCTCGAGCGTGCTGAAGGATGTGTACGCGGGAATCAAGAGCAAGCCGCTTGGACAGCCGTCGTTTGCACGCCAGGCATCGCTCCTGTACGAGCAGCAGCAGCAGGCGCACAACCATCCAGGGCTTCATGGATCGCATTACAGCGCGACGCACGGACTCGCCCACGACAGCCGGGACCCGCTGCAGCACATGGGCAACATGCGCACAAGCATGGCGTTTGGCACCAGCGGCAAGCACTCGCTTGAGATCGATGTGTCGATGCACGGATACGGCAGGCACCACGCTGCCGGCGGGCAGGCGCCGCACACTGCCTACGGCGAATATGACGCGCAGTCGATCCAGGGCGGCGGTGGAAGTGGGCGGCCAAGCTCGGTGCGCAGCATGCCGCTGCATTCGGTGCAGCGGTCGCGGTCCATCACTTCGATGAACAAGACCAGCGGTCTGGCAGCCGGCGTACAGGCGATGGTCCGGCGGCCGCCGCAGCACCCTGATCCGCGCGTCAGCGCCATTGGCGCAGAGGCCGTCAAGCGGTCCGGATCATCGATGATCAACTTTGGCGGCCACAGCGCTGGCGGCACAATGCGGTCGTCTCCGTCGTCGGCGTCGATGGGCGTCGGATACTTGCCGTCGACTGCGTACACGGCTTACATCCGGTCTCCGCTGGAGAACCAGCACATTCGGTCGGGAGTTCTGGTGCGCAAGCACTTGTTTGAGCGTGCCGGGAAGAAGGCGTCGCATCGTGCCTGGCGCACCTGCTATGTGTCTGTTGATCGCGGAACTGTTGCCATGTACAAGATGGACGGGCGCCACGGCGGGCATCCCGATGGCCGCGAGCTGACCGACACTTCGCTCCAGCTGGGCTCCGTCTCGCTCCGACACACCATGACGCACATGCTGCCGTCTCCCGGCTACTCCCGAGCGAGGCCGCACGTGTTTGCGCTGCAGCTGCCTAGCGGCGGCGTGTATCTGTTCCAGACGGCGTCGGAGGTCGAGCTGCGCGACTGGGTTGCGGCCTGCAACTACTGGGCTGCGCGTGAGTCCAAGGCGCCGTACATGATTGGCGGTGTCTATAACATGGAGTACGGCTGGGACAATACTGGCGACTACATGTTGCGCTACGACGAGCGTGAGGCGCGCGAGGATCGCGGTGAGGAGCCCAGTGCGGCGGAGCAGGCTGCCGAGGAGCGGCGTGTGGCCGGGGAGCGCGATGCCAGCAAGGGCGTCAGCATCCTCGAGTGGACTCCGCCGAACAACCCGATGCTTCGCTCCGACCTCGACGAGCCTGCGCAGCTCAAGGCGCTGCTGCACCATATTGCGTATCTGGAGGAGGAGCTCGTGTCGCACAAGAAGGTGCAGGGCAGCATTGACGAGCGGTTCTACCCGAAGACGCAGCAGCACCATAAGGCCTTCTCCAACTGGGAACGCAAGGCGCAGTACATCCTCCAGGAGCTCATCAAGTACCAGTCGTACGCTGATGTGCTGCAGACTGCGTTGCGCCAGATGCAGGAGGAGATGGCCATTCCTATTCCCGAGGAGCTTAGCGCCGACGGATCGACCGCGACAACCGTCAATGGCGGCGGGATGCATTCTGCCACGCCTGCTACCGCTAGTGCAACCGGCGGGACGACGCCCCATGCCGAGCCGCATAGCGATGCCGCTGGCACTCCTGCTGCCGGCTTCTCGTCGTCGCGGACGTCGCTGCCGCGCAAAGCCACCACCGACTCAAACGGCAACCCGCTGTCTTCAAAGTCCCTGCCTATCAAGGAGCTTCTGGCGTCTGCATCTGAGAAGACAAGGAACCGTGCAAGCGTTATTATCAATGTTCCGCCCGGCTCTTCCTCCTCCACTGCTTCAGCTGCTGCTTCGCCGATCGTATCTGCGCTTGGTGGCGATCGGCGTCGTGGATCCCAGCAGCAACAGCCACAGACCCAGGTGTCGGCTAGTACTGGCGCCATCAATAATAACAGTGGTTCTCCTACTGCTGCCGATGATGCGTTGGCGCAGACGAGTATGCCCCATTTGCAGCACCACCATACCGATCCTCCTACCACAGCCCATGGCTGCTGATTTCATGTAGCAAATGTTGGGAGGTGATACTTTCTAGTTCTTTTCTTTATTTTTTGTTTTTGTTTTTGGCGATCATTTAATTTTTCTCTTTTAATTTGTGTTTTTTCTGCAACGCGGTATAAACGGGCTGTCTTGGAAATATCGCCTAAGTGCGGGGGGTCAGACAGTATAACTTTAATCTTAATTGAGGGTTAACCAATGTATAAGAGGCCGTGTGTTATTGCTGTCGTTAGAATGGATATCCATTTATTTGGGTGCAACACCTAGCCTTCGCACGCACTTGCTGTTGTTCTCCCAGGGTTGTTACAAGTCACCACCAAACGCTAGCTTTATTGTGAACAAAATGAATAGCCAAAACAAAGAAAAGCTAGCTAATTAATAAGCATCTCCTCTACAAATTATGGCAGCTCTTCTAAAGTTTATATGTCAGAATCTAAAGTTCGGATACCCAAGGTGGGTTCACTTATTGTTTTTCTACGTGAACCCTTGTTTTCGAATTGGGTTATCCATCATTACAACACAGGCCGTGCATTTAGAGATGGTTGCTTCAATGGAACATTAAACATATTCTTAGGGTTTGGTACTCAAGTCAAACAACCTTGTTTTAAATTTCTAATTCTTCTCTCAGCAAATAGTTGTCTTTTGTTTATTTTCTTTTTTCTTGCCTTCTTTATTTACCCTGTTTTTAATTAAAAACCTCTCCACTTTATACAACCCATACTAAGGCAGTCCTGCCCGTCTGATACACCATCCTTTGAGCAATGCTCAGGGTCAGTATGTGTACATTTTTTAGGCTTATTTTTTCTGCATTCTGAACACTTGGCACCACATCCCCGTATTGCCGATACTACAGGACTGGTAACCATTCTAGTCTGTTTATGTGGCATAATACTGGTAATATGATGTTAATATTCTCTAATTGCTGTTATATTGTTCAATCGAAGGAGAAAATCAAAATGGCTGAATAGTTTGCTTGTTTGAGTTTAAAATTATTTTAATGGCAGGCGGGAAAAAGGATAGCTTTTATAATTAATTTTTTCTGAACAATAATTATTCCACAAGTATTAAAATAATTAACATACATTTACACTTTTAAAAAAGATTGATACATCTTTGTACAATGAAAGCAAAAATGCCCCATGACTGCCTTTAAGTCAGCGTGTCGTGCTGTCAAATTCTAGTTTTAGCACAGTCATATTTTTTTTTACATCCAGCTCTTCTCCATATGAAAGCTGATTTAATTTATGGTGATAGTAACAACGAAAGCAGATAGACTATTTCTTAGCTAGAAATTGCTATTGTCTCTCATTTAATATTCAACTACACATTCTTAATAGTGTGTTTGTGTAGTTGAGATATTATTCAGCGTGCGACTTGCTAATAATATTTTGCGCTTTTGTCTTCTAGGCAGCAAGTTCTACAAAAAAAAAAACAGCTATTGTATTTCAATCTGATCATTGATTAACATATATGTAATCTGTACTTGCACAATTAATAATCAGGTCCAATGCATCAACTGTGATTGATTTATTTTCTTTCTTGTGGGATAATCATTTCCTGGTTTTTTTTTTCTGTTCTTATAATGAGCAGATGCGTCATCCCCACATTTTTCACTTGCTGTTCTCTTTCTGCAACAAATAGGAAGAAAAAGTTCTTTCCATCTTTTTTTTTTCCACAAAGGCTGTTCTTGTCCCTATCTCCTTTTTTGTTCTTCTTGGAATGAAGAATATCTTCCTGTATAGACAAAATAAAAAATTTGCACTTTCATTTCCACCCCTCCCTCAACTTTCTCTCACATTTATGTTTATTTATTTAAATTTGTTTCTTTTATTGAGGAAACCTCTTTTTCTTCTTTCTTCTTCACCCTCTCCGATATAAATTAGCCTAGCATAATGCATGAGCAAACATTAAACACAAGCAGTGCGGAGCCAGACGCAGTGAAGAAGGAGGACGAGAGATCAACAGCGATTGGTGGCAACGACGACACCGCTAGCAACAGCAGTGGTAGCAGCAGCGGCAGCAGCAGGAGCAGTGGAAAGGAAAGCGGAGAAGCGTCAGAGTTCTTTGGCGACAACTACATCAAAAAGACCGACGACTCTAGAATCAACAGAACGATGGGAGTTGGCGCATGTTCGTTGCATCCGTGCCTGACGCGTAAGGCGAGGGAGCCGTCGGGACCGAATCCGGTGTCGAATGAAATTTCGATGGAGCATAAGATTGATCGGATTGCGCGTGAGGTTGCTAGAGTTACAAGCAAAGACGCAGCCGGGGCAAGCGATGGCCAGCCAGCTGATGTTGTCACGGCTGAGATGTTGGGCCGGGCTGGTAGTACCGATGCCGATGACAAACGGGACGATGATGAGGGGAAGTTGGCGCAGCTGCTGAAGGAGCACGTGAGGCTTCATAGTGATAAGGATAATGCTGCGGCAGCATTAGTAGCAGCACACCGTGCTTCCAGCACTTCTAGCGCTGGGACAATACGGCGGCCATTGTCTGGTAAAAGCGATGATACGAGGATGCAGGGCGCTGCTGAAGACCAAGACGCCCAGACAAGGGTTGCTGCGGCACCCGCAGCAGCAGCAGCAACAAGCAAAGGGATTGATCGCTCTGTTCTGCCCTTTGCGCATTCGCAGTCGACTGGACAGCTGCGGCACTCGGATGCACAGATCACCCAGGAGCGCGAGCAACAGCAACAGCAGCATTACCGGGCATCGAACGCTTCATCAGCATCGTCATTGTCTTCTGCCTCGAGGCGCGGCGGGACGTATGGGGCCACGCAGTCGGACAACGGGGCAGCGGCGGGCGCACAGCTTATGCAGCGACGCAAGGAGCTTGAGATGGCGGGGATGCGGCACTCGGAGGCGGCGGCGCACGCCGTGCGGTCGATGGAACGCGGACTGGTGGAAAGCATGCGCAGCGGCGCGGATACGCCCACGGTGGATCTAGTGCAGACTGCCGTCAGTGTGCGCGAAGTGTCGAAGCTGATTGGACGCACGGTGGTGCAGGTAAGCAATGTGCGGCGTATCATGGTAGTGACCAAACCAAACGATACCAGTCTTGTCAGTCTGACACGTGATCTGGCCACTTGGCTCATCGATGGACCCAAGGACGAGGGCAGCCAGCCTATTGTCGTGTATGTGGAGGAGCGGATAGCCAAGCACCGCAACTTCAGCCTGCAGCGCGTGTACCAGCGGTTTCCGATAGCGCAAAGCAACCTGCAGTACTGGACACCGGAGCTGTGCGCAAAGAGCCCCGAGATCTTCGACTTTGTGGTGACGCTGGGAGGCGACGGCACAGTGCTATACACATCGTGGCTGTTCCAGAAGACGGTGCCGCCAATCATCCCATTCCACCTGGGCTCTCTGGGCTTCTTGACTGTATTCGACCACAAGCATGCGCGCAGAGTATTGGGCTCGGTCATCAACAACGGCGTGCGCATCAATCTGCGCATGCGCTTCACTTGCACCGTCTATCGTCTAGCCGATGCCGTGGATCCCGAGCACGCCAACGTACTGGTTGATGCTGCCGACTGCAACAAGGTTATTAACCACGCGATGGCTACACACGGAATCGAGGGCGCTGACGAGCACTTGTGCACCGATAAGGAGAAGAGCGGCGATGTGCCTGGATCGGCCAACTTGGCTGCGCTTCACAGCATGTCGGCGGCCGCTGGGAAGCGCCAGGCACGCACTTTCAGCTCGTCCACGCGTCGTCCGCCCCCGATGCCGAGATCGATGTCGTCGGCAGCAGCGAAGCAGCAACAAGCAACAGCTTCTGCCGCCCCGTCTCGCGCGCACCATCACTCGGGCAGACAGAGCAGTGGCCGAGCGAGCGGCAACAGCGGTGGCAACGGCAACGACAGCGACTCCTGCTGCGGCTGTAGCAGCAGCAGCAACGAGTCTGGCTCTGCTGCCGAGGACGATGGTGGCACAGCAAGCGTGTCGCGTCCCTCCAGACTCAACAGCGGCAACACCAGCACCCCGCCGCATGCGCTGCGCAGACGCCATACGCACTCGGGAAACCACCACCACCACCATAGCCATAGCCATAACCACCATCACCGTGGCCACGGACCCAGTCAGAATCTGGGCGTCATCTACTCTGCTCAGACAAGCAGCGCGGCAAACGCTGGCGGCGTGAAATGCAGAAGCAGAAGCATTAGCAGACAGCGCCGCTCTTCGGGCGAGAGTCGCAAGAGCAGCGACGTCATTGATAATGGCAGTGGCAGTGGCGATGGCTCGGGAGCCGCTGATGTTGACGGAGGCGAGCCGCTGACTCGGCACTCGACGATCAACGAGTCGGAGTGGGACGATGTGCCCAAGCCGTACCAGGGGCGGATGCGCAAGGTGTGGAAGCGCGACAGCTCGTTCCAAGTGATGAACGAGGTTGTGGTGGACCGCGGGCCCAGTCCGTACCTGTCGCAGCTCGAGTTGTATGGCGATGGCAATCACCTGACAACAGTCGAGGCCGACGGGCTGTGCTTGGCAACGCCAACCGGATCAACCGCGTACTCGCTGGCAGCCGGCGGATCCCTGGTTCATCCGGAAATCCCAGCCATCCTCGTAACGCCCATCTGCGCACACACGCTGTCGTTCCGTCCCATGCTGCTTCCCGACACAATGGTTTTACGCGTGGTGTTGCCTCCCGACAGCAGGAACACCGCCTGGGCGTCCTTCGATGGCCGCCATCGTACCGAGCTCCGTCGCGGCGACCATATCCAGATCACTGCGTCAAAGTACCCGCTGCCAACTGTTTGCGCGTCGCAGTCGCAGACGCAGGACTGGATGTCCAGTCTGTCCCGCTGTCTCCACTGGAACGAACGCAAGCGCCAGAAAAAGTTTGTTGTTGCTGGGGCCAGCGAGGTCGGTGGGGCCGCTGGTGCTTTGCATCGGGATGGCGCAGACATTGATGGCAACTACTTGTATAAACGTGGTAGCAGCACCAACGACAACGAGTCGCTCTCGGATGACGACGATGTTCATGAGGCTTCTACCGATGATGATGACGACGACGACAACGATGGTAACTATGGTGGTGGCGGTGTCTAATTAGCATTTTCTCTAGCCTTTTTTCCAATATCTTTTGGTCTGCCTTTTTTTGACTAGTAGGGTGTAAACCAATCCATTCAGCCACTTTTCGTTGTTTGCTCTTCTTGTTATCGTCATTTGTAACAACTAGTTGTGCAAATTCGTTGCTGATTGACAATTGGGGGACAGGAGGTACTGTTAAAAGTAGTTGTCGGCTTATTTTTGTGTATATCAATCTTTGGTTGTATATTGAGACATGTGGGGTTAAATGCGTCTGCCTTTAAACGTTCTTTTGAATAGCATATCCTTTTTGTTGTAGCCGAGTGGGTTTTGTTTGCAATAATGCTGGTGCCATTACATACAAGAGCTTGTTCTGCAGCATTAAAAAAGTATGTAGAACCCTGCCAACAACTACATGCCAGATTAATTTGAGGCACTTTACATATTAGCTACTCGAGCTGGGGACATCGTGCAACCATTAATATCTTCTTTTTGACGTTTTCAAAAAATTAGCAACGTTTCTAAACAATGTATTGAAACTGTCTAGTTACACAGCCGCGCTATAATAACCCAGCAGTTAGCCAGCATTATAATCCAACATATGTTTCTCTTGCTCTATTAGAAAAATATCTACTAGTAAAGACAAAGTTTTGGCTTATAGCATCTGGCATGAAGCTTCGTTTTCTACAAACCTTTTTTTTTACATCTTTCTACTGAATACAACATATGAATTTAACTATGTTTATATGGCTGCAATTACAGATGGTCATAGCAGAGAATAGATGGAAGAAACTGAAATTCAAGCAATCAGGGTTATTGTAAATATAACAATTTTAGAGTTTAGAGGAGATAGAATTTCTTTTATTGTTTATAATAGATGCGGTAAAAAAAATAATAATAAAAAGCTTTTAGCCTACAGTATTGAAAACTGCTGTTACTTTGGTTATCGCGTGATGTATTCTCATCTGCTATTGTTGCTGTTCTGCGATCCCGGAAAAAAACTACGTATAAAACGTTCATGAGCTTTCTTGTTGTGATTTTCACATAAATATGTTAAATATTCTTTGTTTAATTCTGATGCCTCATATGAAGCAGTTTTATTAGCGTTACCTGCCCTTATAACAACCCGTTTACCTTCCATAATATATTTTAAAAAAACATATTCATTACACTCGTCAACAGCACGTTTATCTTTAGGTGATAAGCACATATTTCTAATAATCCTCCTAATTGAAAATGTGTTGTAAGATGTTAGTGATGATGAACAATGAAACTAAAATATTTTTTATGAATCTAACAAAGCCAGTTTGGAAAGAAAAATTGAAGTTTTATATACTGTCTGAAATTTGAACAACCCTGTGCAAAATTCAGTGTGTAAGTTGCTTATTTGCAGCTAAATGAATACAAATATAAGCCTTCAGCGTAGCTATATGTAAGAAAAAGAGTGGTTGTCTGACTGTGCATTGATATTAGCCAATTATTAATTGGGCATATGACACAGAATAACACGACAGATGTTTCTATATAGAATAAATTGACAAATTAAAAATTAATATCAAGCTGACATGCCCCAATATAGTTCTTTCTACATTATTTCATATTTTTAGATATCAGCGGTATTCTGCAGTCATAGAAAGTGGATGGGGTTCGGTATTTTTAAACATGGGTGTGCTGTCATAAAATAAGCTGTGTCAGACTGTCATACTTGTAGTTGCAGAACACGTTTTTAGATGTTTTTACAGCTTGTGATAATGTCTGCTTTGTCATGTAATTTGAGCAGAGACCAAATCTAAAGAGAATTTAGCTCTTTTTACAGTTGGCCTAGTAACAGGGTAGTTAAATTCTCTGATCGGCAACATGCGAGTTATTACTGTTCTTGCTTTCCTTAGTTTATTTTAGTAATCCTTATTTAGTAAACAGAGAAATATTATAATCTAAGCTCCTTCTCTTTCTTCTCAGTCTTCTTTTTCTTTATCATAAAGCTCATATATTAAGGGGTGGGATCTAAGAAGGTGGATCTTTTTTCCATACATTTTTATATTGTGCTTATTACAAAAGTCTACTGCCTTTTGTTGTTTTTTTATCTGATACGCCATATTGTCTGACTAATTCTCCTTTGCTTGTCTTAATTAGAGTGTGCTTATCATTAACAGAATATGGCATATAGAATTCATCATCACTAGCTATAGTTCTAACAGCACCAACAGCACGAGCCAAAAGTCTCATAATTTTTTATTCACTATCTTGACTGAAATGTGTTGTAAGGTGTTAATGGTAATAGACAATAAAACTGAAATATGTTTTATGAATCTAACAATGCCAGCTTGAAAAAAAAAATTTAAGTTTTATATACTGCCTGGGATTTTCAACAATCCTGTGCTAAATTTAGCATGCGAATTACTTCATTGTGATTATGAGAATATAAATATTTAGCATTAAGTGTAATTATATGTGAGAAAAACGGTGATCGTCTGACTGTGTATCTGTAATAACCAACTGTTAATTAGATATATGACACAATATAACATGGCAGATATTTCTCTGTAAATTAAATTGACAAATTCAGAATTCATATTCAGCTGACATGCCCCAATATAATTCTTTCTATATTTTTCATGTTTTAAGGTATTATCGTCATTCTGCAATTATGGAAAATGGATGGGGTTTATTATTTTTGAACATGAGTGTGCTGTCGCAAAATAAGCTGTATTAGACATAGGATGCATATTTTTCTTATGTATTTTTCTATCATAATGCTAATCATATTTGACTAGCTCTATATAATCTCCAGTGCGTGTGTTATTATATAATATTAAAGAATTTTTTACTTGCAATATCTTTTTTCTAATTTCTAGCAGATGCTGGGGCAATATGTTTATTTATGCTGAATTGCCCCGGTTTGTGTATGCACAGTAAAAAGGACCCAAATAAGCGGATGGCTCTGACGACAACATTATGCATAAGGAAAAACCAGAACGGCGCTATGATATTGGCAATCTGGAAACTTTGACCCTAATAAGCCTCAAGCCAAAAGCTCGTTGCATTCGTGGCTCATCGAAATGCAGGAATCCACATGGCATTTAATCTTGCTTTTGGGTGCTTGATTTAATCAACAAATGGTGTAAATAATGCATGTTTTTTATTGTAAACAATCTCTCTTTCACCGTCAGGCATGTTACTAACAGTATAATATTTTTTATTTCCACACAGCACCCTCTATTTTACTTCCACTTTTCTCTAGTTTATGACTGTCTCTTTCATTCCATACTTATTCCAGCCATTTTTATAAAACTTCTATTCCTTGTTTACTCATTTCTTCCTAACACCATGACATTAAACGATTCAAGTGAAGACCCTTCCGCTACGTCCAGAGATGCTGGTAACAATGCCAACCAACCGGCATCTCTAAGGGAGTCTGCTGCAAACTCCAGCCTTGAGTTAATTCTCAAAAAGTTTTTTGAGAATCAATCTGAGCGTGAGGAGCGGGCGCAAGCAAAGCAAGTCGAACGTGATGAGCAGGCCCAGGCAAAGCAAGCCGAACGTGACGCAGCTATTTTTCGCGCTCTGGATCGTCAAGCCCTGATTCTCGAGCGGCTTGAACAAAAGATCAGCGAACCGAAATGGCTTGGCAAGCATCCTGCTTCCGCCACATCGGATGCCTACATGCTGAAATCTCACTCTAAGCAGGTAGGTGAATGAAATTTGCTCCATGTTGTTGTATTTGCAAAGTTGAAATACGTTACATGAATACTGACCATATTATATACTGGTTGCACATATAATCATTTCCTCTAATTGTAGCCAATTACTGAGGCACCTACGTCTCACTTAAAAAGTTCCCACTTGAATACCAGAAACGAGGCCGCATCACATTGTAAGTTTGCTAGGTAGCACATATTTATACTGTATAAAATGGGAATAAACATTTTAAAAATCTTATTTGCTTATAACGGAATCCTACACTATTGAATATAACCGCTGTAGATAGCACTCCTCAGAAGGCTGTGCAAACGATGGAGCAATTCATCAAGGATGAGTACATTGAATTAAGCAAGTCATACGCAAGTATCTGCAAGCAATCAAATCTTTCAGAGGCACTCGGTATTCTGGGTGCTGACTGGAACGGGGCGTGGGACTCCTTTTGTGCCAACCAAGCACTTACTGGTTCCAAGGTTATTGAAAGGATCCTGAAAGAGTATCGCAGCAAGTGCGCCGGTATTCGGGCGCAATGGACGGCTAATAATGTGTCGGAGAAAACGTACCAGACTGCATTTGGGGCACTTGCTGAGGCGATCCAGGACCATGTAGCCTCTTTTCCCGACACAATGCCTGGAATGTATTGGGACGACACTCACAACAAGCTCATTGAGCGTGCAGATGGCAGGAAAAGAAAGCCAGATGGCTGCTTCCTTGCGGATCACTCGGCTGGTCTTCTCTGGCAAAACATAGCAATAGCGGTTGAGATTAAGGGTGACTCAATGGACGGCGGACACGACCTTATTCGGGGACAGCTCTTGCAGGACTTCATAGACATGTCTGAGATTCTTCCTCGGCGGTTCATGATTGGCTTGACGCTTGGTCGTGGCAGCGAGGTGCATTTGTATGTTTGCGTACCCGGCGGCATTCGCATCGTCTCTCTCAGCAAACTGCCTCTGTTGCATGGCACTAGGTTATTACCCAACAGAACTGGAGCAATAGCTGACAAGAACTTGGTAGTCAAGTTTCTTTTGTTTTTGCATCAGCAATTTGCGACTGATTGCGGGTACTTGACGGGATGCGACTCTACGTTTCCCTGCGAATTTCGCCTTAGCGACATTTTGGGTGTGTTGCAGAACAAGAACAGCGTGCTTCGTCCGTCAACCATCATAAGATTCAACTGCGCTTATGACGATGCCAAAGTACTTGGCCGCCACAGCTATCTGAAAGGCCAACGGACATGGGCCTATCCGGCACAGTACTTCTATGACAAGCGCGACAGGCCTCGAAACGCCTTTTTCAAGTTTCAATGGGCGTTTGACGATGAGCCGGAGATCAGCGTACATCAGTTTGTCTTGGACAATGGCGTGCCGCATGTGCCCAA
>JANBTT010000132.1:0-41478 GCA_027578915.1 Coemansia sp. RSA 1200 | reverse complement strand
ATATAAAAAGTATGTTGTTTACTATAAGGAAACCTATGAAAACTACTATTCAGGACAAGCCGTTGCTTTTATACTTAGGCGCTCATTGTCATGAATAGCTTATAACATCATAAATATCATTTTTAAGAGTTGATAAATATCAGACGCTGATCTCAGGCCATTACTCATTGCTCTGAGCAACATATTTTTTATTTTTAATATGCGAGTAGTCATTTACAGTAGGCGAAGAAAAACTTAAAAATTGTTACAAAAGGGATCCATCCAGATGAACAAAAAATATATCGTTTGTCCCATTTTCTATACATTTTTGAACAATAGAACCAAAATGTAAAACACAAATCGTTTGCTGCCCTAGAAACATTAATATTTTTATTGTTTTCAATTATTACATTCTGTAATAGCGTACTAATTATGCTTTTGAGTTAACAAATAACAACCGCCAACATGCAGTTAGCAACAATTCATTAAATATAAAAAATAAAGTAACTTCAAAAAACTCAAATCTAAAGTCTCGTTATCCGTTGGACTAATTAATTGATTTTAAAAGTAATGGATTAATATTATGAACTAGATTTACTTGCCTTCTTGGACTCAGTAAGTCTTTAACAAAACTTTAAATTCTCTATAATGAAAGAAAATCCAACAAAAGATGTCTCTGCAATTTTAATACTCAACAGCATCGGGGCTATATAAGCTTAACAATGTCAGAATACTAGAAACCCCCTGCTGGTCTAGCTACAATTACAACCTAGCGGTGGCTTATTTTTGGTTTATAGCCTTGTTGGCTATTTCTCTTGTTTGCTTTGGTTTTTTATTAAACTACTTATTAACAACACAAATACATGTTTACTAAACACTATCTTTCCGTAAAAACCATTCAAACCCCGTCATATTATCAAACGAAAGCACATCCGATATAAAAAGTATCCGTGTAGACAAGGTTTACTTTTTACGTTCTGAACCTTCAAACAAATTTTTTCTAGGTTTATTTTCTTTTTTTTTGCAATTTCTGCTTCTAAAAGGTGGTTGTGTACTTGGCATGTTTTTTCTGCATATCCACGCAATAAATTATCATAGTCTCCGCTGTGAGTATATACGCTTTTTTTACTTTCACCAGGGATTGCGTTTGACAGACAAAAAGTATCCTCTGCAGTACCGTTTCCAACTCTTACAAATCTATCGGGTGCTAATCGAATAAAATCACGAATTTCCCATTTCTTATCATTACTATCAGACATATTGTATATTAAACTGAATTGTTGAAAAAGTGTTGAAAAATGTTAGTTGTGATGAGCAAAGCAAAGAAAATAGTTATTGTTGAACAAACATCTGCCAAATATAAAGGAATGGTTGATGTTTTACGTATAATTTGAAATCTTGACATCCCCGTGTATAATATTGCTTGTAAAATACTATGTTAATGAAAAAAAAAAGAATATCAGTTTTCCAAAACGTGACATATCAGACAGCAAATTGGGGGAATTTGTCTGTCTGCACATTTGAGGCAGTCATTTCTTACCTACAAATTAAAAATGTTGAACAAATCGGATGTTTGTGCATAATTATATTGGGGGTAGAAATAGAACTTTTAAGAACCAGAGTACATATCCAGCTGACACATTTATTAAAATATTTCTTACTTCCATTCCCGCTTTTTAATATACGAGCAGTCTTCTACAATAGGGAAAGAATAATTTTAAAAGAAAAACGAATTATTGCGGAAGGGATCCGCTCAGATGAACCGATAATATAGCATCCTTTCCATTTCTTCCATTTTTATTCTTATATGAGCAATAACTATTCTTTACTCTTATTTTAAGTAGCTTTGTCTTGCAGCCTGTACAGTGGGGATGAGCTCTCCACCCAGCGCAAATTATCTTTTTGAAACAGGCATTTCCGCAAAATACTATACAGTTTAGTTATTCTGACCACAGATTGTAAAAGCCTATTGGATCCTTTTTTCTTGCATCAATGCGATCGGTTCAGAATTAGTAGAGGATTTTGGAGGGGGGTTTGACTACGAAAATAGGAAATGAAAAAAGCCCCACCAGCCACCCCACCAATCTTTCCATTCTTTTTTCTTGTTCTTTAAACCTGTAACTAATTATTTTTCTTATTGTATAAAAATACTATTCTATTCACACAGCAAAAAAAAACAACAACACACCAGCTTACCTGTAGAGAATGTCATTACCGGCAGCAGCAAAGGAGGAGGAGGTTTTCGAGGACGACTACACCAAAAGCGTGCTGAATCTCGGGCGCACGGGCGTGTACCTGTCGTCAATCGAGGGGGATGTGCGGCTGCTCATGCGGACGTTCCAGCGACTGCAAGCGTATGACTTTGCGTCGTTCTGCGAGGTGTGGAAGGCGCTGGACTTTTCGCTGATCCACTTTGTCGCAACAGAAAAGAACTCACGACAGAACTTTATGCGCACAGCGTATCGGCTGATTCTGGGACACCTCCAGTCGAGTGCAATTCTGGAGATCCGGATTGGCGTGGTGTATGCGCTGTACCTGATGTACTTTACACAACCGGTCAACTTCCCCAACATCAATGTCCGGGTGACCATGGAGCTGTGGATGCAGCTGACCCGGTTGTACGAGTACTGCAAGGAGGCGGATATCCGCGACGTCATCTACGTGTTCGACAGACTTGTCAACGACGGGGCGTTTGAGCAGGTGGCGTGGAATGACGATAACGACGGCGTGCTTCGGCTGGAGATCGACGAGGACGGGATCAACGGGCGCGTGGCGACCAAGCTGACCAACATCGAGCACGAGGTTATGGGATCCGGACAGGGCGGGCTCGGCGATCTGGCGGCCAGCAAGCGCCAGATCATGCTGTCGGAGGCGTACCGCAACAACAAGCGGCGACTGATAAACGCCCCGCTGGTGGAGCAGGCCACACGCGAGTTCTACGCCAAGGAGTTCGGCACCACCGCCGAGCCGGGCTGGGAGCTGCCGAGCGCCGTGCCGCTGGACATCTCGGAGCAGGACACGAGCTGGTCGTCCAGCATTTTCTCCCGCGTACGCGAGTACCAGCGCCTGCGCGCCGAGCGTGTGGGTACAATCACCGAGGACGACGGCAGCCTGCATCTGACCGCCGATTACGCGGAGGCCAGGCGCGGAATGCTGCCGCTCTCTGCCGCCCAGTCCGGCCACCAGACGCGCCGCATGGATGCAAGCCAGGTCGACTACAGTCTGCGGAACACCGACAACATGTCCACGCCCATCCGTGTCATCCAGCGCGCACACAACATGGACCGTCTGCGCTCGCATCTGGGCGAGCAGCGCTGAGGCATCTTTTCCTTTCCATCTCAGCTCCCCCAGCATCAGCAAACAAAACAAACAAAACCAACAAGGCTGTGGAATGGCGATGATCAAAAGGCTTGTCGCGTAAACGCGTTTTCCCAACCCCTTTCCTTTTTTGCTGATTCTGATTTCGACTGATACTTTTCAGATTGCTATTGTCGTCGTTGTTTCTTTTTCTACTTTATGAACTCTCTTTCTTTTGTTGATATTTAAAGACTTTGAATTTGTTTATTCCTTCTCGCTCAGTATTTTGCTTGTTTCCCGATTACAGAGCAGATACTACGTTTCTTTCTTTTCCTCTTCATTTGCGAGTGAAGCAAGGAGGGTGTGGAATTAGCGCAAAAACCTGAAGAATGGCGCCGGGTGGAGGGTCCGCGGGACATCGCGCTCGACGCGGCGGGTCGGCCGGCGCAGCAGCAATGGCACGCAAAGCACTAACAACACACACGGCAGTAGCCGCACGGGCCGCCACGGTGCAGCAGCAAACCACGCCGACACGGAGACGGTCGCCGGGGCGGCCAGCAAGAGGCGGCAAAACAACACCCCGCGGCGCATCGGCGGCACGGACGCCAGGCCGCTCATCGCGTGGTGCAGCAGCAGACTCGCCGGGCGGCGGCGGGCGCAAACGCCGTCTGCCAAACGGTATCAAAGCACTCAGGGAGATCCGCATGTACCAGAAGAGCACCGATATGCTTATTTCGAAGCTCCCGTTCGCCAGGGTCGTCAGGGAGATTGCGCAGGACTACGTTAGCGACTACACGCACAGCGGTACGCCCACGGGGTTGCGCTGGCAGTCGTCTGCCATTCTTGCGCTGCAGGAGGCGTCGGAGGCCTTCCTGGTCCATCTTTTCGAGGACGCGAATCTCTGTGCGCTCCACGCCAAGCGTGTGACTATCATGCAGAAGGACATCCAGCTTGCTCGTCGTATACGTGGCCAGTGGGGTGGTCTGGGCTGAATATCGTGTAGAATGCACCACCCCATTCTCTGTCTATTGTCTGCTGGTTGTTGTTTTTTATTCTGTGCTTCATCCTCTCTATTGCTTCTTGTAACCAAGTAGGTGTCTCTTTTCCTTTCCTTTCCTTGTTGTCCAATCCCCCATTCCTCATGTTTCTTCGACATAAAATATATATCCACTCCCGTCTTGCTTTCACGAGGCTTGTGCGATCAGATCGTTGAATTCCTCGAGCAGTCGCTGATCCAGCTCCAGCAGCTTGGCACAGCGCTCAGGGTCGCCAACAGCCTTCTCGATGTGCGTTAGTATTCCGATAGCCGCGGCCTTCTGGAGCGGATCATTGGCCCTGTGGGCGATGGCCTGGCCCACACCGCACATCTTCATCGCCTGTCCGTACTGCCCCGCAGGCAGCATCTGCGTGCCCAGGACACACAGCGTCCAGCCCTGAAGCGCCGTGTTTGCAGCCTCAGTGCATCTCTGCAGACACGCAAGGAGATGCGTCTTCGACTTCACCGGCTCCTTGCTCTCCAGTCCCCGAACAAACTCAAGCAGCGCACCACGTGTCTTTTCCATTGCAATGTTTGGCGCAAGTGCTGGGTTCTGGGAGGACTCTTGCAGCAGCGCTTTGATGGTCTGCTGCACCTGCATGCCGTCCGCGTCTGTGAGCTCGGACGCACATAGCCGCATGGTGACCAGGTTTATCTGCGCTGCGTAGCGGAGGTCGCTGGATCCGTTCTTGATCACGCACCGGTACGCTTGCGCTGCCATGTCGAACTCACCCGTGCGGTGCAAATACATGGCCCACCGCAGAGCAATTGCATCCCTGCTGTTGCGCCACATTGCCTCGTGTTTTCTCTGTTTCCTTTGGCCCACGCGGCCTGTCTCGGCATTCTCCACATCGGCAATGACGGCCATCGCTTGGTCAAGCGCATCCTTCGCCTCCCGCACATGCAACGAAGCTATGCCAACATCCACTGCGTGCAGCAGGATGTGGAGCTTGAGTTGTTGCAGCTGGTGCTTGAGCCCGTCGGCCTCACCACGTACAATTCCATCGAGTGCGCGTTGCAGGAAGCTTACGGACTGCTCGTAGGCGCCTTCGCCGTCGACTGCAAGCGCAGACACCAGCATAACCCACGCATGCGCCTCGTAGTAGCTGCCGCCCCTGACCAATGCGCCCTGGCCAACCACAGCGCCCTGGCTGTACGCTCCAACGGTTGCGGCAATCGATCCGCCGCCATGCACCGCCGATTCTCCGCCGCCCGCCAGCTGCCGTGCAAAAACATGCTGCCACCGCTTGAGCGCCTCGCGGGCCGCATCACACGCTTCCTGCGCAACAGCGATGTTCCCAACCGTTATTGCCGCCACCGCCTTCAGCGTCCAGAAACGCGTGCAAACAGGGAACGCATTCGCCACCAGTCTATCGGAAACCAATGACTCGATCTGGGTGACAGTAACCCCGGCCGCCGTCCAGTTGCGCATCTGCACAAGCAGCGCAAGCATCTGTACCGAAACCGCTGTCTCGGCCACTTGGTCGTCCGTCTTCTGCGCAAGCGCAATCGAGCACCGGAGCGAGTTGACCGCGGTATGTGGATCCCCACCCAGCATGTACAGCTTTGACAGCTCTAGCACAAAATGGTGCGCCCAATTACGGTGGTTCTCCCGTTTCTGCGCATCCATGTACGCGGCCTTAAGTTTCTGTTCCGCCCACTTGTACTCCCCGCGTCGTACAAACAGTCTGCAATGCGCTGCAATGATCGCGTACCGTGTGCCCTGGTAGCAGTCGGCGTTCGGCAGGGCCATCAGCGCACGCGTCAACTGTATCTCCTCCTCCGTCTGCCCACCTCCATCTTCATCAGCCATATCGTCGTCATCGGCACACCATTCTGACAGAGCCAGTGCAATGCGCAGTCGTGTCTTTGCTTCAGTATCAGGACTATACGTAAGATCCTTCCCAAAGAACCGTGCCTGACTACGTGGCGCCGTGCATATCCTCACCACGCTGTAGAGACACGCTAGACCAGCGATGATACATGGTTTCCACTCGGCTGTATCCGCCGAATTGTCTGTTTGTGACGAAATGCCACCACTGCTAATACTGGTAGTAGTCTTGTACAATGTCTGTGCTTTGCTAAAGTGTGCCTCTGCTGCTGCCCATAGCAACTCGTGGACATGGCCCTGTGCTATTGCTGCTGCCGACAGGTTTGTGTATGTCATTGTGGAAGAAGGTGTTGTGCTTGACATTACTATTATAATTACAAATGCATTAACCAAAAAAGTGTATGAATAAAAAATATCCGGTCAATAGACAAACAATGAAAAACAAAAATGAAAAGAAAAAGAAAATGCGCGCGTGTTTGTTTTGCTCTGTAGAATTTTGTCAGTTACCTCCTCCCACCTCCCCTGTGTCTGTGGATGTTCAAGAGGTTTTTTCGAGTATGGGGGTGCGTCATGCCTGGTCACGGAAATGCGTGTCAAAATTCTTGATAGGAAGATAGGAAATACGGTGCACATAAGCTCTGTAGCTTAACATGTCAGTTGCATTTGTAACTGCTTTTAAGATAGTTAAAGTGACGTTTTCAGCGGATATATGCCAAAGTCTGTTGACCTCTTTTTTATTACGTTGTTCTCGGTGGACAAACACTTTTACGGCAGAAAGAAAGCTAGCTAACAGACAGACAAAGAGGCATAATTGTCTCACCCTCTTTGACCGCAAATATTGTTGCTCAATGGAAGAAAAAACTCCAATTGCAAATATGCGTTTCAAGCCACTTGAACGGAAAGACATTTGTAGGGAGGATGAGAAAAAGGGTACACCGAAAACTACTATATTCGATATACTCGATATACTCGGCTTACACCTTGCCAATTCACAAAAATTTTGGTCCGGTGCTTTTTGAAAAAAAAAACAAAAAAGTAAAAAGACATTCCGCATATTTTCCATATTTACAGTTAGTTTCAATACGTTGTGAATTATCCTTTTAGGCCATATATTTTGATTGTTTTTTAAGTGGCACATACAAAACTAAAAAAATGACAGCATATTATTATGAGAGCAATTTAACACAAAACCAAAAGGAAAAGCATCATCATTATTAATAATCCCTTTTGGGGTCATATTACAACAAGCTAATGCTCTCAAAGTAAATTTAAATTGCATATCAGTCAATGTGCACGGGCCTAGGATGGCTTTGCTGGATCTGTCACAAAAGCCGGTATATTTGTACAATTGCAGACTGAAAACTCCTCCCAAGGACAATATATCTCAAAGCTACAAATGTTTATAGTGTTTTATAGGAAAAAAAGGGAGAGAATGAGCAGGTTCAGTACATTGTAGTAGTGGAAAATGTTGTTTTTCCCTTTTCTCTTTTGAAGGAGGATTTGGGATTTGGGCGGCAAATAAAAAGGGAATAACCAGAATGACAACAGTGGCTATAAATTAGGAATGTTTTTGTGCGCCTTTATTTCTTTGCTACTGAAAGAGTTTATTCATTTCATTCTTTTTTCTCCTAGTGGATTCGTCTGTGTTTTCTGGACACTTTTGAAATTTCATTCTTTCTAAATAATAAAAAAGCTGAATTATTTCCACCCAGAAAAGAAGGAATATAATCCAAAAATGAAGAGCCTGGATATCTCTCTGGAAGTGTTTGTGTGCTTTGACGATCCAGGTCATCCGCGAGAGTGCACATGCTCGTTGTGCCAGGGTTAGCGTTGCCATGGATACTGTTCTATTCTATTCTATTTATTTTTCTTCACAAAAGGCCAAGACCGACTTTTAGCTGCTTTGGCTGCAGCTTTCGTTAATTGTTCAATATATAACAACGTGTTTGAAAACAATGCATCAACAACGTGTTTTTCTAGTAATAACTAATTGGATACACAAAGACGGGTTTGGTATGCTGCTATGGCTAGAAGACGAGTAATTCAAGTAGAAGTGTTATCCGGCGGTTGCTAGGTTGTATAGCAACATTCACCTAGTCCGTTGGTTACTCTTTTACACGTCTCCCAATTCGCATTAATATGTCGAGCATCTCCCATAAAACTAGTGCTTGAGAGCAGCGAGTACATCATCAGCGAAATGCTAAAAAACGAATACCGAAAAAACAGCCCTTCCTCACTTGCCATGTGCTGCGTTTGTTTCTTTACCCTGTAAGTAATATAATATCTCTTCAAGCTCAATCGGAATTACTGAATCCAGCTATCTCTATATAGCAAACTCTTATTAGATCAAGCAGAAAAAAAGCAATGGGCGTGTACACAAAGGCGATGGTAGTGCTTCTGGGCGGATTGCTGGGTGGATCGGTTGGGTTCTACTACCAATCCAAAGAGGACAACCGGCTAAGGGCGCTGCGTAACCAGCGGTTCGCAGAGATCGAAAGGCTGCAACAGGACGATCCGAGCACTCCAAAGCAAGCACCCGTCACACTCGCATCAGATCACGATAGACCAAATCAAGCAAGCGGTGATGCGGACAAAAAGTAGTCATGTTATTTATTTTGTTTGTGATGAAGCGCTTATCGTGGTAATGCAGTTGTTTTTTATTTTCGCTGAAACGCCTTTTGATGGATTCAAGATTTGTTAAGCTCCGCCTCTTTTCGGAGGAATGAAATAAGTAATGATGCAACGCGTGTTAATAATCCTGCAACGCAGCGGACTGGGGGAGGGGAAAAAGGAGCGACATCACAATTCCTGTGAGGCATTTATTTTTCTTTTGTCCAGAAGCGGCGGCAATCCATCGCTCGTTTAAAAAAATCCCTCAACCCAAAGCGCCAGCCAGACTTTATCTTTTCTCTTCTCCGACTTTTTTCTTCTTCTTTATCGTACACTTTATCCCGTTTTATTTTTTGCTCAACAGGTCTCGGAAGCAAGATTTTCTCTTTCGTTCTTATTCCCACAGCTCAATAAAAGACAAAGCACCTCCTTTCTCTCTCTCACTACAAACATGACCAAGGCAGTAGCAGTTCTCAAGGGCGACGATGCCAACGTGAGCGGAGTGGTTACCTTCACTCAGGCGAACGAGAGCTCGCCCATCACCGTCAAGGCGGAGATCAACGGACTGAAGCCAGGCAGCCACGGATTCCACGTGCACGTGTATGGTGACAACACCAACGGATGCACTTCAGCGGGGCCGCACTTCAACCCGCACGGCAAGACGCACGGCGCGCCGTCTGACGACAACCGCCACGTCGGCGATCTGGGCAACATCGTTGCGCCTGAGAGCGGCGCTGCTGAGCTGGAGATCACCGACTCGCAGGTCTCGCTCTTTGGCGAGCATAGCGTCATTGGCCGCACCATTGTGGTCCATGCCGATGAGGACGATCTGGGCAAGGGCGGCCACGAGCTCTCTGCCACCACCGGCAACGCTGGCGGTCGTCTTGCCTGTGGCGTCATTGGAATCACCCAGTAAATATAATGTGGGCTTTTGATTCCTTTTTCTTCCCTCTTTCTGTTTTTTCTGTCCAGTGAATCCTTTTTTTATCTCTTTTGGACTGACAAACAAAAAATAAAGTCACTGTTTTTTCACTATACACATAGCCGGGCTACGGGATACGGCGTTCGAACTCTCAATATCCTCTTATACGCATATTTGGCTTCCCATGGATAGCAAGGCGCGGGAGACGCTGGAGGGCCCCAGACACGCGCTCGAGTATCTCGCCTCAAGGCAGGCCCACGAGCTTCTGGACGAGAGCTGCGATCAAAGAGGCATCGGCGTGGACATTGAGTTTATCGAAGACATCAATATTGAGAACGACACCTTTGTTGAGCGCAACTTTACGCCAGCAGAGCAAAAGTACTGTGCCGGACGGCCTAACCCGCATGCCAGCTTTGCCGGCAGATGGTGTGCGAAGGAGGCCGTCATAAAGGCAATATCGTCCCTCCATCTGGGCAGAGACAAGGTCTGGTACAAGGGCGATGCTGCTCCGTTAATCGAGATCGAGGTTCTTCTGGCTCCAAGCGGCGCCCCTCTGGTTGTGCTTCACGGGGATGCAAAGGTGGCTGCTGCAAAGGCTGGCGTGTCTACCATCCGTGTGTCTATAAGCCATATAGACACTTTTGCTATTGCAACAGCAGTTGCCGCCTGAACAATGATCATTACTGTAATAAATATGCTTGCCTGTTTGGACTCGGTAAGTCTTTAGCAAAACTAGATTTTCTATAAGAAAAAGTAAGTTCAGCTTGATGTGCTTTTGCAAGGTTCTAGTGCCCAACGACCACAATATTATATGAATTTGAATATAACAGAAACCCAGGGAAAACTACTGGCCCAGCTACAATTTCGACACAGCTGTTACTTTTTTTTTCGTTGCTCAGCCTCATTAACCATTTTAGCCCTCCTTGGCTTTTCATTACACTAGTTATAAAAGGGTTCTTATTATTGAAAAACTTTCTCTTTATTGCTGTTACATTTTCATGCAAAACCGCATTTAATGGTTTAAAGTATCCATGTAAACAAAGTTTACTTGCAATATAATGGAATTTAAAACATGTTTTCAATCTCAAATTTCTAATTTCGTACTACTTTTTGGTAGATTCTTTTTGAAAGGGATTTAAAATTGGAGATGGTGTTGTTATTAGTTCTAAAGGAACTCTAAACCTAATTCTCAAGACAAAATTCTGCTTTAATATAGAAACCTCATATGTCTCAAACATGTCATGATGCTATGATATCCTTATAAAAGCTAATCAACATTTGACGCTAATATTAGGTTATCTTAGTTGGACACCAGATATTTGCTGTGGTCAGTACATTTGGCTTGTGCATATCTACGCAACGAGTTTCCATATTCAAAACTGCGATTTTCGTCATGTCTTTCAATGTAAAAAGTACCTTCAGTAGCGTCATTCATAATTGTAACAGGGTTAGGGTATCCATTACTTATAAAACCTAATATCTACCTTGTCTTTATCTACTTGATCCGCCATATTGTAGACCAAACTGTTTAATTAAAAAAGGTGTTGTTAATTGCTAGTTGTGGTAAGAGAATAAAGTAAAATGAGTATTTATTGAATTAACGCCAATGGTTTAAGCAGGGATAATGGATGAGTTTATATACCTTTTGAAAATTTGACAATTTGGTGTAAGATATTGCTTGTAGAATATTATGTAAATGTATTAAATGAATAAAGTTTTTAATTTAAATGAATAAATATTCGAAGCTCAAAATGTTACAAATTAGATAGTGGAATGGAAAATTTTGTTTGACTGCACGTTTGAAGCAGTCATTTATTACCTACAGATAAATGATGTTGAACAAATCGGATATGTGTATAAGTACATTGAGGAAGGGATTTTTCTCCCGAAACCAGAATTCATATTCAGCTGACACATTTACTAAAATAGCTTCTACTTCCATCCCCACTTTCTAATATGCGAATAGCCTTACACAATAGACAAAGAAAAATTCTATAGAAAATTATTGCGGAAGGGATCTGCTCGGATAAACAAAATATATCGCCCTTTCCATTTCCTCCATATCTTGAAAAATAGAACCAAATTATAAATTACAAGTCGTTTGACTTTTAGCAGTGCTAATGCTTTACCGTTTTGCCAATTATTATATTCCGTTAAGGCGTATTAGTTATGCCTTTGAGCTTGCAAGGAACTACCATCAACACACAATAAGTGACAGTTCATTACTTTCTGTTTCTTCAGATGAAACCAGCATAATATTACATCTGTCTGAGATGAGCACTCGATTTACAAGTATAGAATGCCACACACTAGTTAAATGCAGTACTTTTTATGATATGAAATCCCGTCATTTTCCAACGCGTTCTCTTGCTATTTCTTTGACGATTTTATGTTTCTTCTTTAAAAAGCTAGCTGAATGAATTAATATATACTCAAATAAAACTAAAAAAAAAGTTAGTTGCTCTATACAGGAAAAATACATATAATTTGGTTGTATGTTTTGCTGTTGCCAAGCACAACAATTATGAAGAAGCGAATAGACAAAATCTTGCTGCTGCTGCTGCTGCTTTTGCTTCTGGACATTGGTCAACACGCCAGGTCACCACTGTATTCGCCACCATTACAGCTATCGCAGTTCTGGTTCTTGCTGTTGTTGTCACCTTCATTGTCATCATCGTCGTCGTCGTGGATATTGATAGATTCCCAGTCATCGGGGACGCTGTCATGCTCCACGCTAGGCATCACAACAGGCGCAATGCTCTCGCTCTCCACAGCCGACGCATTGTTGCCTTTGCTATTAGCTGCACTTCCAGCATGCAGACGCTTGTGCGACGGTGGCGGTTGCAGGACAACTGAAGACCCGGGTGATATCATCGGTGTTGGAGCAACCGGCGTTGCAGTGGACTTCTTGCCAACAACACTGCCGGCAACCCCGAGATGCGGAAGCCTGGTCTTCAGAACCGCCTCCCACTTGACCAGATGCTCGTTCCTGGAGTCAACCTCCTTACAATACATCTCAACAAGATCCTCGGCCTTCCAGCGCAAAACAAAGGGCGCAGCATGGGGGATGACCTTTCTGATATCGTCGGTCAGCTCCTCGCATGTCAATCCGTGACGCAGGTCGCTGATGGCAATGTAGTCAATCTTTTTGCGCAACCGCTCGGCTGCAACGTTGGTGCCTGGTCCATATCCGTCAAAGATATGCGACGCAGAGTCGTCCAGATCAGAGTCCTCGTCCTTGTGGATACGCTCGCTGCAGATTATCTGCGGTGGCTGGGTGTAGCGAATAGCAGTGCTCAGCGGGATGCTGGGAATTGTGGCATGCGATGTGCGGTCCCACGACACAGACCGCAGGGGCTCGCGGTCCATCGAGCGGCTGTTGCATCCGTAGAACGGGCCAAGTACATGCAGGAACCCACGCAATGCCCGCTTCATCGGCGCAAAGCGCAGCGTCTGCTTGCGTGAGTCGCCGATGAAGCTTGCCACCATACCCTCGATCTCGCGCACCCACCCAAGGTTCGCACGAGTGAACTGCAGCATGTCATCTGTGTATGTGGCCCTGACGAGTCCCGACAAGGGTGTGTCAACTTCCTCCTTGAGTCCGAACGCCTGGGCAAGCCGACGGTTGCGCATGGCGATCTTGCACACCTCATTGCACGCTAGTCTCTTGCTGATACTGCTGCTTGCATTTCGCGAAGTGGTTGCCGTCGATCCACAAGTGTCTTCTGCTGTCAGACGGCCACAGCCGCACGACACGGTTACCAATGTCTTGCAGGGCTCGGACTCGTCGCACATTGCCGGACTATGGCAAGGAAGAGCGCACGGATGGCCGCATGTCTTGCGGGGCTTGCCACACGCCTGGCGACACGCCTGGTCGCGGAGACAGGGCTCGTCCGGACGATGGCAGCTGCGCTGGCAACGATGTCCGCCGCAGGGAAGAAGCTTGTTGCATATACCACCGCACGATGCAGCGCTGCTCCGGTGGCATGGGACGCTCTTCATCTCCTTGCCGCCGCACATGCAGCGCACGGTTACAAGCACAGGGCAAGGCGGACATGGCGCGTCGTCTGGGTGGCATTCGTGTGCCGTCAGGTTGATGTGGCCGCAGGCGCGTGTCCGCTGGCACGGATAGTGGCAGGACGGCAGAGCGGTTCCACAGGCAATGGGAGGAAACAAACGAGTGCGACCACATGCACACGAAAGTTCGTCAAAGCTGGTGTTCCGACATGGCGGACAAGGCCCGCGATGGCAGAGCTCGGCGCATTGGTGCATCTTGCAGCGAAGCAGCCGTCCGCACACAAGCGTGCACTGGTGCGGGTCTGTGGCCCCAGGCGCTATGTTCTCTGACGGAACAACCACGCCGTCGACGTCCTGGTGGTCGCTTGGGCAGCATCGTTGCGAGCACTGGTGGCGACGGCATGCGCGCTTCTTGGAGCACATCCGCTGGCACACGGGCCGCTCGTTGCTGGAGCTCAGCGTCTTGTGGCAATCTACGCTGAACGACTCTGCGCCGCATCGGCAATGCGTCTTGACTAACTCCTTGCAAGGCGGGCAGGGCCCTGCATGACAGGGCTCTTTGCATAGGTGCAGGCATCCGTCCAGCTGCTTCTGGCATCTGCGTCCGCAGCTGGGCACAGGGTCCGTGCACTTTGTCCGCGCCAATCCAAGATCGGCGGCGGCGCTTTTGCCGCAGTGGCACGTGGTTGCTGTCTGCGGGTCGAGCGGACACTCGCCGTGGCCAAGTGCGGGATCGCGGTGCGGATGGCACAATTGCTGGCACCTGTGGACGCCGCAGTTAAGCAGCTCGCTACAGGCGTCGCGGCAGCTGTATAATCCGATTGTGCGCTCAGCCAAGCAAGACTCGCTGCTAGACTTTTCCGCAGTCTTTCCTCTGCTTACAAATGTTTCCATTGCCACGCCTGAGCCGCATGGGGCTGTTCGTGTCTGCTTGCCGCAGTAGCAGAGCTGATCTTCCTGATTCGGACACGACTGACACAGCCCTGGATGGCACGGCTGCTCGCACTTGTGCTTCCCGCAGCCAAGCGTCTCGCCACACACAGCGCCGCATGACCTGACGCCATCCACAGGGTCGTAGCCGGCACCGCACCGCGGCTGGTAGGAGGAGCGGCCACAGAAGCAGAACTGCTCAGGCGCCATTGCGGTGCACGGCGGACATGGGCCTGGGTGGCACGGCAGGGGACAGGCGTGAGGGCAATAAGTGCCGCGATTCCTCCCGCAGACTTTGCCGCACGAATGTGGAACGGTGCCGCGCGCAAACTCTGGCTCGCGCGTCGCTCCGCAGAAGCACACGTAGTGCGATGGAGCCGCTGCGCGCTCGTGCTGGCATCCGGGGCAGCGCCAGCGTGCACTAGTGCTGTCTGAGCACGACTTGACCCATTTCTTCACGCACCCAATGTGGAATATCGCCCAGCAGTTGTCGCAGTGCCATGTTGCGTGGCGTGGCCGCACCTTGTCGCAGCATATCATGCACTCGTACGTGCTGTTTGCCAGCCGCTTGGCCAGTGTTGTGCTCAGTCCAAGTGGCATCGATGACTCCGTGGACCCTGCGCTATGGCTATGACGCCCAAGCCCCTGAACCAGGGTTCCGCCGCCATTGTCATCGTTTTCCTCGGCAATCCCGTGGTCGTGCGTCAGGCTGCCATCAAACATCCGCCCTCCTCCCACAGTAGTTGATGCTCGCATCTTCCCGCTCTTCCGGTTGTAGCTCCCACCAGCCGTTCTGGCGCTGTTTTTCCCATCGGCGCCATTAGCGCTATTGCATCTCCCAGAATAGTTGCTGCTATTGCTACCACTGTTACCGTTGCGGGCACTGTTGCTATTGGTGTTGTTGTTGTTGTTGCGTCGCCGCCGCGCCTGCGACTGCGGTCGGTGGTCGTTGTCTTCGACGGCTGCTACAAGAGAACAATGGTACGAACACAGACACAAAAAGATGAGGTACCAACGTGGCAGTTGTTGTGGTCAGTAATGTCAGTCACAAGGAACCACAGAGAAAAAAACAGAAGCAGAAGAACGGAAAAGGGGGTAGAAAAAAGACCCGTTCCCCGGATCCGAGACATGTGTTGGCAATGCCAGAGGAAAGTTTTGATATGATATATACGTACCGTCATTCTGACCATCACAAGGCTGCTTCCCCTTGGACACTTTCTTTTTTGGTTTTGGCCGCTGGCTCTGCCTGGTGGACGACGCATCATCGTCTTGGATGCCTGGGCCTACGCTGGTCGCAGCTCTGCTGTGCTGGTGGGAATTATTATGGCACCCAGTCGCCGCTCTGTCATTGTTTCTGCCGCGCCTTCTGCCCTGATTTCCAAGCGGAGCACCGATCGTGTTGCTGCTGGTGCCAACATGGCTGGTGCTATTGCTGTTGGTTTCGTTGTCGTACTGGAAGGCGGGTGCGCTGGCGGATAATGGCTGTGTTGGATTAACTGACGTGCCTGTGGCTGTAGGAGCCTCACGCACGGTGTTGGACTTGTGCTCGCTACTCTGTCCAACAATAAAGTGTGGACTTTCTTCTAACGTCATAGAACCTGGGCTTGTCGGCTTCCTTGCTTGGGATGCTGGGCTCTCTCTCTATGCACTGCTTCTTGTCTTTGTAAACTGCTTTTGTAACCCAGCACCAATTGCTTCTTACAGCCAGGGCGCTTATAATACAAGAAAATAATCTAAAGAATATTACAGAATATGAAGAAAAAGAATGGAATGGAATGTGTTGCAAAAGTGCTTAGGTTATACGCCTTGACGCCTGTACAAAAAAAAAGCTATATGAGCGTAGCTATTCTTTTTAGTATATAGTATATGCTTGAACGAATATGAATGAAATTTAAATAAAAAGAAGAGAAAAGGAAAGGTTTTCATATGGACATGGCCCCTTTTATCTGGTTTCAATCAGCCAGACTAACTGTTTTTTTTGTCAAGACTGGGCAAAATTAAATGGACAAAAAGCTTTCTACACTCCCCAAACTCAGCGTGCCGCAGCTAATTTCCTCCCCAACTTTCTACTCACACACAAAAGCTATTGCTCAAGCGAATAGAATGGCTGGCGGAGGGTTTTTTATGTTGGCTTTTCCTATTCACTAAAAAAAAACCTCTGCGGCCACCGTCCCAAAAGCTAAGCCAAGCCTAGCGCAGTCACTCATCATTTACCGCCATTGCCTCGCTTCAAACATTGCGAACCATGGCATGTTTTCCCACATGCTCTCATCTTTAACCGCTGCGTTAAAACGGAAACCGCGCAGCCAAAGGCCAGAATTAGTAATATCAATTGATAAGCTGTTTTTATTCTGCAGAATTCATTACAAATGGGCCAGGAAGGAGAAACCCCCACCACCACCGCTCTCTCTGCTTAGTTATCCAGATGACGCCTCCTCCTTGCCTCTGCGCTCAAACTCCGCCTTCTCCTCAGAAGTGGGTTCCGGCGGCATCGGGACATCGCTAAAATCCTCCTGTTTGACGACATTCAGCGAGTAAAAGTATATTCCCGTACAAAGTCCCATCAGCGCCAGTGCTGTGATGCCGTTGCGGACCGAGTACGGGCTGCGTGCACGCTCAATGGATTCCCGAAAATGGTACTCACCATACGGCGTGTACTTTTCGCCCGTGCTTCTTTCCTGGCGTTTGGCCATTCTGACCACCGTGCCGCTCTTACTGCCGCCGCGGCTGCTTGTCATGCTCATTGCGCGCAGCTGGTTTCCGCCGATTGTTCTGTTGATAATGTTGTTGTTGGCTTGTGTTGATAGGCTAATAGCCTGGCAGTAGCTTCTCTGCTGCGCCAAACACACTGCCCGGCTGGCTATATGAGTGGCTGCGCTATGTGCCAAGCCCTGGTGGATACGCAAACAACACTGTGTCTGCTGGCTGCGGAGTGAATTTATCAGCATCTCTTTTAACTGGGTCTTCTTCCGTTGAAGATATGACTGCCTTTGTTTTTTCTCTCCCTTTTTCTTTTGATAAAAACGGGGGGAAAGTGCAATGCCTTAACAGATTCGATTGGTAAAGTATGAATCCAAAGAGTAGACACCAGTAATTACAGAAAGTGATAGCCGTCCTAAAGAATTGGAAAGTATATAAAAGAGTGCTTGAAATTAAAGCAGTAAACAGTTCTTGTGATAAAAGAAAAAGGTATTTTCGAACAGAAAAAGGTGCTGCAGGATTCAGTTCAATCAGCTACCAACCTAATCATATTTCAGATCAGATCACGACGTAATTATCACTAATCAATTGACCGTTATGATCAGACACCTAAAGGACAAAGCATATGTTGACATTAATACAGATCCAGATAGGTATCAGCCATGCATTGTTAATGAGTGATTGACAACCTATAGCATTCCAATTGATTAAGAAACAACAGGACAACAGGCTTTAAACGCTTGTTGGCACCATTCTACACTCTTATTATTGCCTAACACTGATACGTACCATTATAAGCAAAGCAACACAGACGACATCTTTTACAGATTTATGCTCACCAAAAGCTTGCTGCTTTCCACTTTTATTTACACTATTTTATATACATTCTATTTCCAACACTTTTAACCAAGACAAACCACCATCTTACTATTTTGCAAACTGGCATCTTGTCAGAACATTATTTCATTATTTCCGCAACATTCAAAAGTAGCATTACCAGGAACTTTTGCAATAAGCGATAACTAAACGGCTATCATGACTGTCTCTTCTGAAGTAAACGAAGAACCTGTCATTTTCAACAACAAAGACATCAACCCTCCAATCTACGAGGTCTCCTTTAACACGTTGCGCAACGACCCAGAAATACTTGTCCGAGTAGGTGAGAAGTATAATGAAAAAGGTATCCAAACCTCGCCTACTGCATGGATTTCATGAACGATTAAGTTGCTAGACACATACATGCCAGGTGCTTGCGAGTTAGAAAGAGTGAGCGCAGTATTACGCCTCCTAACTGACAAGCTCAGACACAAAATCAGACTTTCCAACCCACAGACGGTGGAAGAGATTTGGGAAAAAGTAGAGTACAGACTTACGCATGCCCAGTACCATAGTAGAGTAAGAGAGTATATCCGCGACGGCAAGTTCTTCAATGTCCCAAATATTTTCTATGGCGACTATGCATATAGAATATTCAAGCAAATGGGTGGGAGAGATCAAGACGCCACTATTATTGCCATGGCTCTTTTCCAGGTCGACAAAAACTCATTTATTCAGCTTAGGCTCCACCCACAGCTAGTTGATGCTGAGTGCATGGAGGAGGTTTGTACAGCCTTCCAAGAGACCTTCAATGTGATTAATTCCTAATTTTAAGGCCAGACTGTAGTTGAGAAGAGTAGGCGTTTGGAACAATAAATTTTTTACTTTATAAATCCAACAAATCCAAGATTTTACTAAAGAAAAGAAAAATTAACTGATATATGGAGTTCCTCATGTTAAAGATATCCGACTATCATGCTTTCTGTTGAGTACATTTATATGGGAGTTGATATTTAAAATTTTTTAATAACTAAATCTCCAAGCAAGTCGCATGATCTCTGAAATTTTTTTAAACTGTAAAAATATTCAAGCTGTGTATTGCAATGTACAAATATATAACAATATGTCACCCTTCTACTTTTAATGCAGATATGGCCGAAAGAAAATAGGCAGACTTTATATCCCCAATTTTTGTATGAATGGGGAAATTCTTTATCAGCCTGTTATGTGTGTCTGCATATGTTCAATAAATTATTTGGGTATATGAAATCCCCACTTCCTGTCTGTCTTCTCATCAAACATTCCTCAATATCCCGGTATTCCGCGCTCTTCTTTTATAAAACAAAATATTATTTCTTACAAATATATGGCAATGGATTTTCCTATTGATATGAATAAAGCACCAGTGGTTCAATATTCCAGAAAGACACGCTGGCTGCGTTACTTGCTTCCTGTATTTGTGTTTGTCCTTGTTGTGCTAAACTTTGTCTCTTTCTCAAGCCCTGCCAACAGCAATGATGTGGTTATTGCTGAAAATGGATATGAAACCAATGACTACTCGTATAGGTATCCGCTGTATGATGTTACCTTGGCTTTTGGTGACTCCATTACGCAGCTTGGCTATGAACATGAAAACAGTGGTTGGGTTACGCACCTTTCCAACAGATATGTTAGGAATATGGATGTTCTGAACCGCGGATTTAGTGGTTTCACAACTAGAAGAGCAAAGGATATTGCTCATGCTGTCTTCCCTATCCGCAAGGGTGCCTATGCAAACGGGTCACCTGTGGATGGCTCCTCAGGATGGTTTGGCTGGCTGACAAATGGCGCCCGAAACATCAAGCAAAATGTGTTTAAAGAGGATTCGTTAGCAGCCAGCAACTGGCCTGAAAACAAAAGACCATTCCCGACTAGTCGTTCCAAAATGCAGCTGTGCATCCTATCCTTTGGAGCAAATGACGCTGCAGACCCCAGGGACTATCGCCATGTACCACTTGCAGAGTACTCACTAAACATGCGCTATCTGGTTAACACGCTACGCAACCCGGACTCTCTGTACTATACACCAGAAACCCGGATTCTGATTATAACTCCACCTGCTGTCGGCGACAAGATGTCCGAGGAGAACTTTATGAAATATGGATGGACATATGGTCCTCACAAGAACGTTGTCACAAAGAAGTATGCAGAAGCTGCAATTGACGTTGCCAAGGACCTGGATATACCATACGTTGACATGTGGACTGCTGTCGAGAGCCGTGTGCAAGAGTCGCGCAAGCACATAACATCCGAGCCTTCGTTTGAGTCAAGCAAGGACAACGGGTATGGTGGCTACGACGAGTTCCTCACCGACGGATTGCATCTAAACTCAAAGGGTAACGAGCTGCTGTACAGCCTTCTAGTAGAGACTATTGACAAGAATTGGCCAGAGCTCCATCCGCGCCACGTCACTACATCCGATTACTACGAGTAATGCCCTGAAATCGCTACTGCACCTGTTCCGAACCGTAGTGAGCTGCAGCTAGCTTGTTCCTTGCAGTAGCAATGGCGTAGAAGATAGTAATGTGTGGCTTGATTTCCAAAAGAGCCTTCCACATTTCTCTTGTTTCTCAACAAGCTGCCAAGACTCTTTCTTTCTCTCTTTTCCTTTATCTCTTCTTATTTCTTGAATTAGTTTTTTTTTTCTTGCTTTTTTTGCCAATAACATTCCAAATACCACGAGTTCTTTCTCTGGACGCAAATCTACGCAGTCGACAGATTCGAGAACAAGAAGAGGAAATTAGACGAGCAGCATGGTGTTAGACACAGGAAAGATGCTCCAGGGCATGGTGCTTGCTCTGGAAGCAGCAAAGTTCACAGCAAAGAATCGGCAGATGCAGGAAAAGTTTTTCAAGGCACTCCAGGTGACGATTATTGGGATGGTCATTGGATACGGTGCCACGGCTGTGCTGGTTTCGCTGCCGCTGCTTCTCCTTCGGGTAGGGAACAATGTGCTGGCACTGGTGCTGCAGTACGATGCAACAGAGACCACGGTTGCGCTGATTAGCTTCCGTGAAGCCGCAGACCGCTTCCTTAACACGCTGCCACTGTTTTGGCTTGATGTGATAGCGCATGTGCGGCCGTCACTGTTCTCGGGGATATTTTTTGCCATGCTGGATGAGATTGACCCGGAGTACGCGAAAGCGCTTTTGACGTGGCCGTCGAAAAAGTTCCGCTGGGCAAAGATCAAGTTTGCAGCGCAGAGACTGGCCAAGCGTTACGCAATGATGCTGGTGGCGTCGTATCTTAGCAGGCTCCCTCTAGTCGGGTGGATGGTCATGCCTGTCGGCTCGCTGATGCTTATGGCCCGGTTTGTTGGGTATCCGGTAGCCACGGCAGTTGCTCTTTTGTCTGTTGTGGCTCCAGGGTCCCGACACACAACAGCGTTTATTTTCAAGTCGCTCCTGGCGATGAAGGACTTTAGCGGGGATCTGCTCAAGCCTTATTTCACGCAAATGGGGGTCAAGCCCAAGCAGCGAGCTGCATTCTACAAGCAGTACGAGTCGTCCATCGTTGGCTTTATCCTATCGTTCTACTTTTTTGTGCAATTGAGCTGGGTTGGTCCTGCATTCTATATCCTGTCTCAGGCCGCCATTGCGATGTTCATCTCCCGGGTGATTCCAAGACCTCCCAAATACACTCCGGGAGACACCTGGGAGAAGGTTCATGGCCGCACAAAAGACGAGTAGAAGTGTTTCAGCATGCTTCTCTCTTTCGTTTGTATTTGCAAGGCAATGGAATGCTCTTAGACACCTTGGTCTTCTTTTGACAGGACTCCTGTTCTATTCTTGTAATTTGTTTTTATAAAAACGACCAATGTTGATATTCAAAAGAACCACGCGCGTTTGTATCTATGTATTGCTTTGTGCTAAACCCTGGGTGCTTCTGCTTCTGCTTTTTATGTAAAGGCAAAGACTTGCAGTCGCTTTTACCAAGGCTTTTACATGTTAGCTGTCAAACAAATAGCACAATAGGAAATAGAAAGAAGTGGGTATGCTGCTGGATGTCCACTTTATTCTTCTTTCTTGCAAATATATTTCCTTCTTTATTCATTACTTGTAGATATAGCATATAGTATGATTATGGCAAGCCCTATCCATAACATTGTTTACTGTGAGGACAACGCATCGTATGCGGTTGTTGTGCTCGAGCTGGATGAGCTGCACAAACAGCGTCTTGTTGCGCTTGCTAAGAAGGTGCCAAAGAACGTCCCACGCCCGCCGCTCACTGGACTTATTAACGTATGCGTATTTAAGCCTTTGTTCTGACAACATTTTAGTAGAATGCTTTAGTAGGATGTTGTGTATAAGGAGGGAAATGTAACACCGTCGGTTTGTTGGTGTTGCTAATAGACGGTTATTAAGCGGTGATGCGGGGATTAGAGTGATGACGAAAGAAAACTATAATCATGTCAATCAACGGTGGCATTGCTCCCTTTCTCTTTCTTGGTTTCTTTTACTTTCTCTTATCTATTTATTTATTAAATATTCTGTACACCTTAAAGAAGTCTGTTTTTTGTTATTTATATCTAATATTGTTATTCTCCGGTCATTTGCGTGTAATTCAAGTATGGACAATGCAGACACGGCTAGCTTGGCCAAACCAGACCAGGCACCACAGCCAGTTATCAAACAGCCAAGCAGCAGGTCAGAGGAGATAGCGGTGGACTACGGGTATTCGCTTCCAATATCCGTCCGCACAAATGGTATCCGTACCACCAACGTACACATAGCGCGTGCCAGTGAGACTGGGTGGGGCCAGAGCGTTCGTCTGGAGGCCAGCATCACATCGCTATCAACAACGCTGCACAACCGAATCCACACGAAAAGCACTGTGAACGGCGAGGGCGAATGCGTGCTTGAGATTGATGTTGACTGGAGCGTCTGGGACCTTGGGCTGACAAATGCCGAAATCCGGATTACCCTTCCGATCACCGACGCCACGCACCCTGGGATCCGGGTGGAGATTCCGACCGGCGCCCTTGGTGTCACCATGCTTGGAAACACGCATTTGAAATACTTGGATCTAAGCACCATGCATGGACCGGCGCATCTGAGCGATGTTGCTGCGGACGCAATAAAGCTGACAGCACACAATGGAAATATTACCGTTCATGACATTACTGCAAAGCAGGTGGAGATTGTTGGCAAGGCTGCGTGGATGGATATTGACGATATCAAGGCCGAAAGACTTGTTGCAAACAGCACCGATGCTATTATCAGTCTCAAGGACATTGAGGCAACGGCTGTGTCAGCATCGACCACAAATGCGCGTATTGGCCTTGGCAATGTCAAGACCGACACGCTAACAGTATCCACAACGAAGGGTGAGGTTGTGTCGAGCAATGTTTCGGCAGCAATCTGCGACGTAAAGGTTGAAAATGGCAATATCGAGGGCAACTGGACCCCCGGGAAAAAGCTTTACTTGCTGACTTCCGATGCCAAGATCAAGGCGCAAGTCTTGTTTGGCTCGGAAGACGCACTGGAGATTGTTGCAACATCGAAAAACGGTCCGGTTCAGCTGGACTTGCCTGCGTCGTACTGTGGCGGGTTCTCCCTAGAGACCTCAGGCTTCTACAAGGCCTTTATCCACACTCATGCCAGTGTCAGGGAACAGCCCGTCCTGTATTTTTCTCAGCCCGACAAGAAGGTAGGGACTATTGGAGACAAAGCCGGAAAAAGAAATTCGGTGCGCGTAATATCGGAGGAGGCGCCGGTGACCGTCAACTTTGGCAGCCTTTAGCAACAGACAAGAAGAGAATTGTGGCGCTAGACTTGGCTTGCTTGCTTGCTTGCTTGCTTTATTTACAGTTTGTTTCTTTATTTCTCTACGCCTGTACTAATCTTAAAGTATCAACGTCTTTCCGAATATTTTTCTAGCACTGTGGCACACTTGTGATACTTTTACTACTTTTTCTCTCATTGTCATGACATGTTGTTTTTGTTGTTGTTTACATGAGCTAAAAATAAACTAGACGAAAATAACAAATATAAGCAAAAAAAAAGTAGCAAATGCATGTATTATATTGTTGGATTTTCAAAGTGGTTTAGCATTCAATTCCCAGATGAAGCTTGGCAAAAACACGACAAGAGCGTGTATGTGGTTCGGGGAGGCTTTTATTTCTCCAATAATTCAAAATAGCTAAAGTCCGCGCAATAAAATCTTGTGGCGAAGATGCTATTAAAGCCAGATGAACGTTTAGCAAAAAGAACTAATAGCTCTTCACATTCCGATGTGGCAACATCCGCATCCACTGCTGCAAATGGGATGCCGGAGACCGAGTTACTAGAACTCATGTATGCAGGCTATATCATCTCATATGTGCTAGAGGCAACACTAGCGTGTAAGGAAAATCCCGGGCAATATATTGGACTGGTTTATATTCCCTGACAAGCGTCAACTAATTTGTATCCCAAAAATAACACATTGTTTTGTTTTTGTTGTATTGCTTTTTTATTCTTTCTCCCTCCTCGACTTGTTTGTATCATAATAGTTGGCATTGTTCCTTGCTGTCCCCGAATTTAAACAAGAAAAGTAACTTTAACAATGCCTGTGGCGTTCAACCATTTATTCTTGTTTTCTTTTCCTTTTTTTTTGCATTGGCTATCGTTCATGTTTATTACATTTGTCCGAAACGGAAGGGAAAGAACAACAACTAAATCAGCAGCAGCAGAAAAAACATTCAATATTAATGCAAGCACAAAAGATAAAACATTCATTTCTCAATGTACGAGATTCTATTGACTGAGAGTGAGAGTGAGAAAAAGGAAAATGATGATTTAGGAACTCCCAATAAACATTTTGACGACGAAGACAACAACGACAGCAACAACAACAGACTATAACTGCATTTGAATTAACAATCTGGAATCTTTCCCAAAGACATTATAGTTTTAAATCGCTCTCTGTTGAAGAAGCAACAAGAGCACTAGAAAATAATACAAAGATGCGTAATAGGAAGGGAAGGAGGGACCGGTTTGTATGACTAGACCAATGACACTTGGCTGGCAGTGCTGTGGTTTCTTCAGCCATTGTTGTGAGGCTTGATCCAAGAAATATGCAGCAAAAGTGCGGAACGGGTGTAATAATGAGAACATTTCCTTAGGCTTGTGTAAGAATTGAGTATGACTGGCATTCGAATTGACATAAAAATGATGGCTGTCCACAGTGTATCCTACTCATATCCCATCCTTTTTCCCCATCCTGACGTTGTTTTTCTTCTTGTATCTTCCCGTTCCGTCTGCACTTTCTGTTCCTGGGCATCAATTTTCCTCTCTTCCTTCGTTCCTAATAACCCTATTCCGGTTAACAACATTTCCAAGGAAAGTAGTAACCGTATACGCACCAGACCTTTCTATCTTTCTCTCCTCCTCTACCCTTTTACCCCTCTGTTCCTTCTACTCCTTACTGTTGTTGTTGTTGCCTCAGGTCTTCCACATCCTCCAGCTGTAAACATCCCAACAGTTGCTAATAGCTGGTTTAATTTCGTACATCCCTCCCTTCCCTGTCATCCCCTGCTTTTCTCCTCTACGCGAATAAACAAACAAAGAAACAAACATTTCTCCACCCAAGGATCCTCCAAGAAAAGGTATAGCACTGGAATCCTGACCTTTTTTCTCCATTTTAAAGATACACAATTTGTTTATCGTTTATCATTAATACCTTGGGATCCAGCGGTCCTGTCATATAAAGTGCGTGGGCTTGTTATCATACACCTAATTTGGGTAATATCGGGGGCTTTCACAACCAGCAAACATATACACATACACAGACATGAAGCTGGGACTAAGCGTCGTCCTTGTTGCGCTTGCAGCACTCGGAGAGGCACAGGGCCCGCAGAAATGCACCAGCCTCCGTGTGCGGCGCAATGCAGCATCGCTGAGCGCGCAGGAGTGGCAGTCGATCAGCACCATGCTCCAGCGGATGGACCAGGACGGATGGCTGTCGCGCTTCGGAGCGTCGCACGACCGGCTGTTCAGTCGCGTGCACGGAAACACGTGCTTCTTCCCGTTCCACCGGCGCTACGTGCTGGAGTTTGAGAACATTGCACGCAACTACGATCCTAACTTTGTTGTCCCGTACTGGGATGCCACGCAGAGCTTCCGCGAGCCCGCCAACGATCCGCTGTTGGCCTCCGGAATACTCGGCGCTAACGGACAGCAAGGCGATAACTGCGTTACTAACGGCATACAGGCAAACATGCAGTTCACGTACCCGAATGCCCACTGCTTGCGCCGCATCTACAACCAGGGGTCAACTATTGGCTCCTGGTATGCGCCCGAGATCATCTCGTCGTATCTTCAGGCAGATACCACGCTGGCAAAGTTCCGCGAGGACATCGAGTACAGCATCCACGGCGCCGTGCACCTCGGTATGGGCGGCGAGATGAACTCGGGGTATGCGGCACAGGACTTCTCCTTCATGATCCACCACGCGAATCTGGATCGTCTGTGGTGGGACTGGCAGAACACGCACGGCTCCTTCCTTATGTACGACGGACCCGGACCCGGCAATTCGCCGGCCTCTCTCTCTGACATTATTCCCGAGGACGACAGCGTGCCCATGGGTGGGTCTTCCGTTGAGTCGGTGATGGTGCTTGGATACGGCAACGTATGCTACACCTACGACACAAGCCGCTCTCCGCCAGAGGCTTACCCGGCCGGCCAGGCTGGCGCCAATAATGCTGCCCCGCCGCCTAACGCGCAGCCAGCGCAGCAGCAGTCGCGCCCAGAAGGCACGTCGCTGGCGGCTGCCGCCGCAGACCCCGTTCTCTCCAGCTCGTCCAATCCACAGAGCCGTGCACTCGAGTCGTCCAGACTGCAGAACTCGCTTGGCGCCGATATCATGAACCGCTTCTTTCCTGGCCTTGGCTCCAGTCTCTTTTCCCTCAAGCGCAGATCGTACAAGGAGGAGAAGCCAGCACCAGAAGCACCCACTGCTGCCGCTGCCGCTGACTGCGATTCTCACCAGCCCATCCCATTCCCGCCGCGTCTGAACCCAGACTGGATCCACATGCACGGTTTTGATCCCGAGAGAGTCGAGATGTTCCACAAGAACGCATGCGACCTGGTTGAGCTGCTCAACAACAGCACCTACATTTCCCCTTACTAGAAGACAAAGTATTCCAGTTATAATCAATTTAAGCATATATCTCTTTCTCTCTATTTTTCCTGTCCTTCCGGCTCTGCTGACAACACCAGCAACGTGTGAAAACACGGCAAGGCGCTCTTAGCAAGCATGATAGTTTACGAAGGAATGAAGGAAAAGAACGAGCTTTAATATCTTCTTACACGACGGCAGAGAATGGCCCAAAGCGAAGTATAGATAATTAAATAATAAAATCAAAAATGATTAAGACCTGTAACCGGCCTTGCGCATAGCGTCAACAAAGCTACGGGCATCCTTCTCGACAACAGCAACCTCTTGGGGGTTGGCGTAGTGCATGTCAATCCAGTCCTTTGTGATCTTTGACGGGTAGGGGATGAAGCTGCCGGAATCCACCGGCTTCTGCGGAGCAATGATGGACTGGGCGCTCGGGAGCTTGGCGGTCTTGGGGAACCATTTCGCAAGGACGTCCTTTGGCAGAATCGAGACAAGCTTCTGCGTGGTGCTGGAGTCCATATCACGACGGGACAGTATGTTGCTTGCGTACTGGTAGCACATGTTGCCGTAACCAAGTTGCATGACGCTGCGCACCGATTCGCCGAACTGCGGCATCGCCGAGTCAAGGCTGATGTTACCGCCGGCGTTGCTGTTGTTGGGTCCGTCCATGGTCCACAGGTTGCCGTTCATCTGCCACTGCCACCACAGACGGTCGAGGTTGGCGTGGTGGAGCATGAAGATCCAGTCGTTGGGACTGTACCCGCGGTACATGTCGCCGCCAATATTGATGTGCACCACTCCGTGAAGCGAGTACTCGATACCCGGCCGGAAGTCCGCCATCGATGACACACGCTGCACCATCGAGTTGATGTACTCGGGCGAGTACCACGATCCCAGGTTGCCGTTGTTGCCGTACTGGCGCTGGAAGCAGTGGTTGCTTGGGTACGTCATTGTCCATCCGGCCTGGTTGCCATTCTGCACACACCAGTTGGGGCTAACACCGTTGCCGCCAACCCAGTTGGGCGTCAGCACCTGCGACGTTGCGGGCGTGCGGTAGTCCCTCATCTCGTCCCAGTACGGCTGGATGTAGTCCTGGTGGTACCTCCTGCCAACCGACTCCCACTCATACACAAAGCGGCGGTGGAACGGGAAGAACTGGCTGTTGCCGTGGATTTGGCTGAACCTACATTTCAAACGAGTAAAAGACATCAAAAAGGAAGTTATCTTTAGTAAATGTCACAAAAGGCGTTTTTTCTTTGTACAGACAAGCAAATAAATATTATGACGTATATGCTACGCATCCAGATGTAAGCGTATTGGTGGGTGACTTTCTAGAAAAAGAAATAGCCCCTGTGTATCTGGATGCTACGCATATAATTCCAGATAACTTCAAAGAAGATAAGGAGGAAATGGAAAAAATTAAATATCTAGAACCACAAAGAAAGAAAGAAAAAACAAATAGCAAACAACGAGTAGATTAATACTTACTGTGTGTTGTGGACATACGAGAACCACCTAAACCAGCCATCGCGCTGCATTGCCGACAGGACTGCCTTTATGACCGACCATTCGTACGAGGTCAGGCTAAGGATCTCCTTGCGCGTGTAGACGGATGAGCATGCTGGCTGGTTCTGCTGGGCTTGGGCACCGCTGAGTAGTGCAATGCCGATGGCTGCGGCCGAAAGAGCTGACGAAAATAGCTTCATGGTTCACTACACTCCTTTTGCTATTAAATGTGGCTACAGAACAAAGAACTGCTTGTACGCTATGTTGAACTCTAGGATCTAATATGACAAATCCCACAACTAATAAAAGAAAGATATGTTATCCCTCGAGTGGCTTTTCTTTGTCCCGTTTGGTCAGAGATAAATGATAAATTATATGTAGAAAAAGCACAAGCTCTGACAAGAGAAAAAAAAAGGAATCACTCCAAAAGCTAAAGATAATAAAATCCAATGACAAGGAATTTAATACTAGGAAAAACCGAGAGAAAAATAATAATTTGGTTGTAAGAGAAAAAAGATGGCAAAAGGAGTTCCTGGCACAGGCTTTATATGTTGCTCAGAAAAAAATGGAATTGTAACTGGTTTTTCTTTTTGTTCCTTTTCACCCCCTATTCTTTCTTCCCAAAACGCAATATACATCTTTTTTTAGAACATGTTTTTTTTGCGAGTGAAGCGAGCGTTTGGGTAATTTTAGTTCACTAGATGCTTCTTTCCCACCTTACCACCTTTTTCCTGTTTTTCGTTGTTGCTGGTTTGTTCTTTTGATGAAAACAAAGCGATGTGATACCTCAGCAACAAGTGAAAGTAGGACGATGAATTATTGCGCACCTCCCACCCGCTCCCGTGAGCTGTTTTTTTTTTAGTTTTTTCACTAGCGGTATGGAACGGTAGTGACAAGTTGCATATGTAAGCGGCACCTGTGCAGAAGAGGGGGGGTGTAGTTACCATAGCCCAACCCCCTTATTTCTCTTCTATTTTTGTAAAAACGGAAAAAAAACCACACCATCTCCGCCACTACATGTACCAATTTCCTAGGTGGCGGGCGCTATCTTTGCAACCTTTATGGTGCTTTTTTCTCTTCCCCTTGCATATTTAAAGCACTACAAACACACAATGAAAAAACCCGAATTGCTTGATTTTGCTTGTGTCTGCTCGGAACCACAGGAACCGATCGGCTAAAGCAGAGTGCCATTATGACCAATACATCGAATAAAAAGCTAAAAATGGAACTGGAAAAGTAAGCAACAAGCGTACTGTACCTGGTGCCCCTCCAATTATTCTTGCACAAGAAGGAAATGCAATAAAAACAAGACAAGATGAGATGTGATGGGACAATGGTGGCATGTATGGAGGCAGCAGAGATCTGTAGAACAGTCCCTTCCACCCTATTCATCTCCTACCTCTCCCTGAATGGTGGCTGCCGGTCGGACCCCAGGGGGCTACTGTTCAGTCTACTTGTTGACAATAAGAAAAGAGACCTCCTCCCCCCTTTTCATTCTTCCTTATCTTTTTCTATTTGAGGTGCTTACAAGCGGCAATTGCAAAATTAGCTCATTGTTCTTTTTTGCTCTTTACTGTTAAATTTCCATCTATCAAGCAAGTATAACGCAAGAGCAGAATACGCATATATTCAAAAATAAACAAAAAAAGGAGACAAGGTCCGAAAAGTCCATGGTATAGAGCCAGACGCTAGATGTCGTTTTCTACTGATGCATGTACATGTTGGCTGCTTTTGCACTTGCGTGCAGAGGCTTGTGCGTTTTTAGGCTTGGCAATGCACCAGAACCATTCCAAGTAATCATTCCCATCATCAGCTCTTTTATGCTTGTAGTCTTTATAGAGGTTTTTTCTTACGCAACAACTGCTACAAAGTATTAGATATCTTTCTTGGGCCACTCAAAGCGTCCACTCCCCCTTCTGCTACAAGGCCGAATTTTCTGGTTAGCGCAGGATTTTATCTTTTGTTTTGTTTTTGTGCAACAACATCTGATATATTCGGACACATTTGTTCCGTTTTGACAAGGGCCGATGAGCTAAATTTGCTCGACCTTTATGTTGATCCTTATCCATTCATCCAACATTGCGGGTTTTTTGTTTGCCATGTTTTCATGAGATTGCGGCTGACCCAGACAGGAAAAGTGCTAAAAATAGATTGCACAGCAAGGTGAATAAACCAGCTTTTTTCTTTTCTTTTCTTTCTTCTGTTCCTTATTCGCCAATGTGGCTGCTGTTCAGGCGCCTCGCTCGTGCGTCGTTGCACTGAAAGAAAACGAAAGAGAGAAAAAGCGCAAGTTCTTGTAAGACCATTGCCAGGTTTGCATTTTCTCGCTTGAGGTCACTTGCATACATTGTTTCAATCGCTTCTGTTTGCATTTTCAGCTGAGTCTGACGTGCGTTGGAATCCAACTTTTCTAAATGGCAGCTTTTGTTGGGCAAATAGTGGTTGATCATATGAGCTCGAAATAGAAACAACTCCTTTTTTACATTTCAATCCTATTTCTCATGTATCAACTAGATAAAAGTTGTCTGCAAAAGTGAGAGAAAAAGGAATTGAGGAATTGAAAGATACTCTTGCAGATAGCAAGGTCATTGACGTGTGAAACTAGAATAAACTTTGGCTTATTCCACTAGCCGCGCAGCAAAGCAATCGATATGTAGCATGTAGAACAACCATAGCTGAAAAGTGCTGCTTGAGGGACTAACCGCGGCATAGAAATCGTGTATAATCTGGACTTGTTTGGAATGGCTTGTCGCTTTTATTGATTTTGTTTAATGAGAAGAAACATGCATGTAATTTGCTTGTGTAAACCAGCAGAAATAATCTAGTAGGGCGAGTTGTAGTTGACATTGTTGAGGTCGCTTACAAACTGACGAGCCTCAGCCATGACCCTGGCAACAGCACCGCGGTTAAGCTTGTGCATGGAGATCCACATTTCGGTGAGTGGAGCAGGGTAAAGAAGCGGGTTCTTGGCTGATACAATCACGCCGCGGGTGGAGTTGTGTGGCAGGGCGGAGCTGGCTGGTTTTGGCTTTGGTGCCGGAACTGGGCTTGACTTGGCGGTGGCGTTTGCGGCAGGCGGGGCAACTTGGCGCGCAAGTGCCGGGAACCATTTCTCCAGCACGGGACGGGGCAGTCTGCTGAGCCCGGCATCGGCCGACGCAAGATCGCCTCGAAGGGGCGCAGCAACCAGCGCCAGCTGCGACGACGCAGAGCGGGAACGGGCGCCTCCTCCATTGCCTGCGTATCTGAAGCACATGCGACCGACACCCATGCGCATAGTTGAGCCGACTGGATCACCGTAATGCGGCAGCGGCAGCCCCAGGGACATTGGGCTGCCGTTCTGGTTGGTGCCATCCATGGTCATTGCGTGGCCCGACATCTGCCACTGATCCCACAGACGATCAAGATTAGCGTGATGGAGGAAGAAGATAAAGTCGTTGGGACTCCAGTACGTGGCCATATCGCCGCCGACACTCAGATGCACGCTGCCGTGGATCGAGTACTCGATGTGCTCGCGGAACCCGTGCATGTCGTTGTACCGCTGCATCACCGAGTAGATGAACTCGGGCGAGTACCACGACTGCATCTGGTCACCGCGGTCGTACTGTCTAACAAGACAATGGGAGCTCGGGAACCCCAGCGTCCACCCGGCCTCCAATCCGTCCTTCACGCATCCGCCAAACCCGTTCCCGCCAAGCAGGCGCGAGGTAAGCACTCTCGAGGATGCGGGGCTACGCGAGTCCCGGAGCTCATCCCAGTACGGAACAGCGAACGAGGGATCGTACGTCTGTCCGACCTCCTCAAAGTCGCGGAGGAACCGCCGGTGCCACGGGAAAAAGTTGTCGTTTCCGTGGATGTTGCCGAACTCGCGGTTGTGGATGTCCGCAAACCGCTGGAACCACCCGTCCGCCTGCATTCTGTTAAGAACCGACTCCATGCGGCTCCACTCTTGTGCTGAAAGCGACGTGATGTCGCGGCGGGTTGCGATTGAAGAGCAGCCGCCTTGGGCGTTGGCCAGACGCGATGAGAGCTGAGCAAAGCCAAGGGCCAGAAATGCAAGATTGTAGTGCATTGTTGATTTGCTATATTTGTTACTTTGTTGCTAGAATAGAAATAAAATAAACCCAAATGCAAAATATGAGATAGAGAACGACAGCTAATTCATTTGTTTTATTGGATTTGTGGACAATGAAGGTGGATAACCATGTCCATCTATATAAAGGGAGAGGAATTAGAGAAATTGAAACGAGTTTCATGGCACCAAGCCGACAACGCTATGAATTCTGTGGAGTAGCCCAGATGGTAGCTAGACACACGCTGACAGGACATTGGTAATGGTATCAGAGAAGCACCATTAGTAACAGCAGCAGCAGCAGCAGCAACAAAAAGGCACATTGTCAAGGTTACAAATAAATCCGGGAAGTAGGTAGGAGGGCATGTGGAGTGTCTAGCTTTTTTCATTCTATTTCTTCATACACATTGAAAAAAGTTCATATGACCCCCGGGAGATTCCTAGAGAAATCCATGTGGTTGGGATGGGATGGTGGAGCATGTCAAGATTACAAATATTGACTTATCTTCAGCATATATAGCATTAATAAATGCCCACTTGCATACATGAATGCAGAAACCGCCAAACAGCGTTTACTCTCCGAAAAAAGTCAACCACTTTGGTTGCTGAAAATAAAAAGAGAGCGGGGGATTTCAAAGTTTGCAGCCTTTTCTGACTCCACAAAAAACTCTTCATTTGGCATATAACGTATACGTTACCACAAAGCGTAGTAGGATCTGATCTGTAAAAAAATGTCGAATCAATTTCAAGTATGTTGTAGATAAAGGGTCATGAAAAACATAGAAGACAGAAAGGACGAGAAAAGGAAGATGTGAGAGAGAGTTATTGGCGGAATTAGAAGAGGCTTGAGACTGCGTTAGCAGCTGCGCCATCAACAATGTCGGAAACAGCACCAGCAGCACCGTCAACAACATCGGAAACAGCACCAGCAGCGTCGCCAGCGACATCGGAAACAGCGCCCGCAAGGTCGTCAGCAGCGCTGGATACGCCACCAACGAGGTTGGAGATGTTCTGCACGGTCATGGCGTAAGGCGACTGGTAGTTGGCAGCATTCATGTCGTCCACAAACAGCTTGGCCAGCTCGTAGTTCTGGGTGATCTCCTTGATCGAGTAGCCGTGCATCTTGATGAAGCCAATGGTGAAAGGTGCAGGCACAGGCATCGGGTACGCAGGCCCAACACCATCAAGACCAGCGTCGTCGCTGAGATCGTAGGCATGGTAGTCGACAGAGTAGGAATCGGCCTCGGCTGCGTTGTACGTGTCGTCCTGGCCGTGCGTGGGGACGGCGACAGCTGCCGAGTAGGCAGTGGTTGCGTCTTCTGGCGAAAGCGCAGCATCGCCTGAAGACTCGCCAGATGCCTCGTCAGACGATTCGTCGGCCAGGCTGGTGACTGGGATCTCGGTCTCGTAGTCGTCGGTGGTGTCGGTCTCCTCGGGAGCCGAGAAGTTCGAGCCGTAGTTGTGGCCGGCGACGTCAGCGGCGTCGGTCGGAAGAGCGGGTGCCACGTAGCCGGTGGCGGTGGGCACGACGGCAGCCGACTCGACTGGGGCTACAGGCGGCTCAGGAATGTCGGCCTGCGTGTAGTTGTTGGTCTGAAGCGCAGGGAACCACTTGTTCAGAACCGTGGATGGGAGCTGGCTGACGAGGTGGTCCTTGACGTAGGTCTCGGCATCCGTCAGAACCTGGTTGACATCCTCGAAGACGCCGTTGACCAGTGGCGGCAGCGACCCGTAGTTGTTGTTGGCCGATGGGCGCGGGATGCACTTCTGCACGCCGCGCTTACGCTTGGAGGTGACAGTCAGCACGTTGTCGTAGGTGAAGCACATGTTGTTCATGGTTGGATACATAACGTCAATGATGGCGTCACCGTAGTAGGTCACCGGTGTACCGTACCCAATGGCTTGGCCATTAGCCACGGTTCCGTCGAGCGACCAGAAGTTGTTCTGCGGGTTCTGCATCTGCCACACAAACCACAGGCGATCGATGTTGGCGTGGTGCAGCCAGAACACAAAGTCGTTGGGGCTGTACATTTGTGTCATGTCACCACCAATCGACAGATGCACGATGCCGTGGAGCGAGTTCTCGATGGCTGGACGCAGCTGTGACATCTTGGTCGACCGCGTCATAATCGACTGGATATACTCTGGCGAGTAAATTGGGCTAATGCTGTTGCCGTTGTTGTACTGCCGCCGCAGACAATGGGCGCTAGGATACCCAAGCGACCACGACGCTTGCAGGCCGGATGTCACGCACCTGTTGCTGCTCTGTCCGTTGCCGCCCAGATACGACGACGACAGCACTGCCGACCCTGCCATGTTGGCGTAGTCGCGCGCCTCGTCCCAGTACGGCACCGCAAACGATGCATCGAAGCGCTGCCCGACCGACTCAAAATCGCGCACGAACCGCCGGTGGAACGGGAAGAACATCTCGCAGTTGTGGATCACGTTGAAGTTGTTGGAGTGCAGATAAGCAAACCACGAAAACCATCCGTAGTTGTTCATCTGCTGCAGCACACTCGCTGTCCTGCTCCACTCGCTCGACGACAGACTGCGAATCTCCTTGCGCGTCGCAACCGACCCGCATGGCGTCAGCGCCTCGACGCCGGCCATCGCCGCCAGAACGACAAGCGCTGATGTAAGCTTCATTGCCAAAAAAAAAACTGATGAAGAATAGGTCGTTAAAATTCTAGTGCCTGTCTTGGCTGTCGTGAATAGTGGGAGATGCCGCTTATTCAACCTTCCTCTGCACGTCTAGTCCAGGCAGATGTCGTGGCGGTTGGTGTCCTTTTTAGAAGAGGCGGGCGTGTGCGTTTAGCTCCTGAGCCAACAGAATACTGAAAGAGAAGAAAGAGAAGAAAGAGAAGAAAGAGAAGAAAATAATAGCGAAAGCGTAAGAATAGGAAGAGGTGCAAGAGTAAAAAAAGGGGAGAGGTGAAAGATGAGAAAATTTTAACCCTTTTTCTTGGAACGAAGAAAAATGTATGTCTCCCCAGCTACCACAGCCAACATTTATAAGGCACCGCCAGAAATGACTGTGAAACTATTGAAAATAAAAGAAAACCGTTTGGTTTCGGTCTAATCAGCTGCATATGCGAAAGGAGAGGGGAAGAAAAAAACCACCTGAGCATGAATGCAATTGCGATTGTTGTGTGTGGGCATGGTCTGCTTTGCAGTGGTTTTGCAGCCAGCAAGCAGGTTTTGCATTGGTCTGCTTGGAAGCCCACACAGGAACATAGTAAATAAATAGATAAAACTGCTCAGTCCAAATAAGGCGAGTCACTATGGCGATCATAACGTACACAAAACCCGCTGGTGCTCTTTTGACAAAGAAACTACACTTCTCCTATATTAATAACGCATAATCAAAGTGCGCCGATACTGATGGTGGCCTTTCTTTCCAAAATAATGCTCCGCGGAAAAGCGGATTTAGTGAGACCCTTGCCTCTGTGGTCGCACAAGCAGTAATTTGGGGTGTAAATGTTTATTGTGATTGGAATGCCTGCCGGCAAAAGGAACAAGAGGGCCAGAATAGAAATCACTTTTATTGCCTATCCCGATGTTCCAAAAATAACCTTGATTGCCATTTGTTGTTTTTCTTTTGTCTTCCCCCTTTTTGTCTTTCCCAAATAGGCAGATCCTTCATCATTGTGAATAAACCATACATGTTTTTATTTGTGGCAGATCTCGCTGTCTCCGAGTCTTTGCTTTTTGGGGGGTGGAGGAGGAGGTTTTCTCTTTATCTTTATCTTTTTACTGCCAGCGCGAGCCTCGTCTTGTATCTGGGCCCAGTCCAACCACCAGTAACCCTGGCTCACCGCTCTTTCATGCCTTCCTCTTCTCTTTTAATAGCTCTGGGTGTTTTATTTTTCTGTGGCAATTACAATGTCCGAAATAAAGAGCAAAAGCAGAAAAAGTAAATCACTAAACAAAAAAAACAACCCCCTAGCCCACATGTATTTTTCTTTGACTTTAGGAATTCCAAAAAAGAAGCTAGAATCATGTTTCGTGTTTTCCATCGGATTCCTGGTTCCCCTACCACATGTAAGCAGTCCACATTAGTTGATTGTTGCATCTTCCTCACACCGGACCAGATTTCCTTTATTCTGCTTGCTTGTTTGTTTCTTTTCTTGGCACAAGAACCATGCGCTTGCCAGAAACCATGCTTTCTTTCTTGATGTCACCTATTTGCGTCATACTCTTGGTCTATTCAGTGTGTCTGTTCAGCAAGATAGAATAAAGAAGAGAAGGACTGGGTTATTGTCGCCAAGGAAATGGTAGTAAGAGAAAAAGTTGGGTACAGACGTCTATTGTCTAATTATTAGCTGCTTCAAAAATAGAAAACAAACACGCCTTTTTCAGTATCCGTTGCTGTGAAATGCTGGCTAACACCACAACACAGACAATAGTCGTTACTCTTTAGTAGCGCTTCCCGTCACTTTGTCGTGTCTTGATGATTGTTTATTTCCTCATGTTCTTTTTCTTCTCCTCGTGGTATTAACGACTGTCAGTAGATTCCGGAAATAAGCAACCGCAAGAATGGAGCCACTTTCTCTCTTCCCTTATTTACGACTATTACAGTTTTATATAAATTAATGTAGACTGCAATATCACTTTTAAAAACATGTTTTCGTTTTGCTTTATACCCAAAACAAACACCCATTGTTTATGTGGTCCGGTCCGGTCTGGTCCCAATTCTAATTATAGCAGCAAACAGAAGAAGCATGGAAACCCCGGCTGCATCGAGCAATGCACAATAAAAGAACAAAAGGATTTCTATTGTTTATTACTTTTATATTACTGCTGGTCTGCTGGGATAAAGATAGCTCAGGCACAGGGAAACAAGCGAAGAAGCAAGTAAATAAGAAAAAACACACGACATGCACACGGAATAAAGAAAGAAAAAGAACTGGCAGACTTTACCCCCGAACACGTTTACTAACATTCAAAAGAGAAAAAAGAACACCCAGTAAAAGAAGAGGCACTTTTTTCGATTACTCAAATTTAATGTCAATAGCGGAGTTTGTGGTCTTCGCACTAAAGCTCTGGAGCTCAGTCTTTAGCGACCCAACATGGCCACGCTTGGACGACTTTTCATCAACAACCAGGTTGATAGGACACGAATCATCGGCCTTCTGCAGCTTCTTGCCCTGCCACTTGATATTGACATTGCTGCTTGTGGTCAAGCACTCGAACCTGCCCCTGAACTGATCTGCCGGCAACGAGACTGAGATCTTGCTGTTGGTTGTGTTCAGGTGGATTTTGGTAGGCAGCGACGGTGATTGGGACCCAAACGCAATGGCGCCATCGATCTTCGAGTTGGTTGTGTCGACGCGCAGAAGCCGCTCGACGGTCCAGCAGCCGCCGGTGATCTTGCCATTGTGCGTCTCCATGATCAGCGAGTCGGCGGCAACATGGTCGGCGTCTATTGACGAGTTGGTGGTTCTCAGCTGGATGTCCTGCGCATCCACGGCCTTGCAACTGATGGTCCCGTTGCTTGTGCCAATGTCAATTGAGCCCGTCCTGGCAGACACGCCGTTCAGCGTCACGCTGGAGTTGGAGGTCTGCGCAACCACGTCCTCTGAATAAACGTCCGACAGGCTGACACTTGCGTTGACTGTCAGCACATGGAACCTGAGCGCCATCGACACGTTGGAGGCAACCACCGGGGCGCCATCGGTTTTCACATTGACCACGTCGCCAGCCAGCCTGGACAGAGCCACCTTGGCCTTTGTCAGCTGCATGAAGATGGATGCAAAGTGGATATTCTCCAGTCGTGTCATCTCGACGGGTCCTCCGGTCAGCTCCACACAGAGTCCCGGATGCACATGCTTGTTAACCATCGGGAACACCAACGTCATTTTGCACCGCATCGACCTGTTGCTCCAAAACGACCCCAGCGACTCGATGCCCACCTGGTACTCGTTGCGACTGCTCACCGTGTCCGTCACCCTGACTTTGCCCTCAATATCGGTGCCCGAGAACGTCACCTCTGCCCGCAGGTACACTGCGTCCGTTGTGTGCGCACTTCTGTCGCGCTCCATCGTCATCGTTGTTGGAATACGACTGTCCACGCGGATACTCAGTGGCCGGTCAAACCGGAACGCCTTGGTTATCACCAGCTCGTTTGGCTTTTTGATGTCGAGTTTCGCGCTATCAAACAGCTGGTCGTCTGCATACGGCTCTGGGCTCAGTGCCGCTACTTGCTCGCTGGTTGCTCTGCGTGGAGGCAGCGGTGGCGGAGGCAGTGGCCGATGCGCCGTGTTTGGATCCACATACGAGTACGCCGGCGGAAGGTCGCTGGGTATATCGCTGGTTGTTGCATAGTTTGTCGCTATCTGCTGTTGTTCGGGATGTAGCGGCGGCTGTGGCTGCTGTGCAGCAGAGCCAAAGGGGTTTGTTCCGCTATTATGGAGCGCAGACATCAGCTCGTCCTCCTTGTAGTACAGGTCCTTTTTGCAGGAATGGCCACGGAACATTGTGCAAGGTGTTTTTCTATCGAAGGCGCTGAAAAACTATGAATGAAGAATAAAGATAAAAATTGAAAAGTATATGGAAAAATGTGTTGATTTAAGCAAAAGAACAAGAAAAATTGAAACTGTATTTCTTTATTTGTTTGTAATCCCATGTCTTGGCAAACCCCATGTATTTTTCTTGGCAAGCATGTCAAGTGAGTAAACATTTTCCGGGATTCTATATTTAGTTTGCTAGTTTCCATAGAAGCCTTGGAATAATAGAAATACAAGAACAACAAGCTAGGTGATAGTGGTGGTGACAACAACGGGTGCGTTTTCATTCTCCACAAAGAGCCTGTACTGGGAGCGATGAGCAAATGGCGCAACTACTGCCAGGTGAGGATGAGGAAACACAGTCCCCTGCATCCAGGTGAGGAAGTGCTGGGTGAACGACGTGTATGGGGGGTTCTGGGCTGCCGGATCGAATCTGACAACACTGCCTCTAGCACGGAGATCAAAGGCACCGGAAAAGCTTTCATCCACTTGCAGATGCACGGGCTTTCCGCGGGTTCTGATAATACATTCGCAGCTTCCCAGAGCCGAAGTTGTCTGGTCATTCTCTAAGCGCTGCAGACGGCCATGCACAGCGGCCAATCCTGCAAAGATCCTCAGCTGCTCACTGACCGCCCAGACGCCGCTCACAGACGCAGTGTCCGTCACAACTGTCAGGAAACGAGTCGAGATATCGTCCAGGCTGACTGCACCCGACACCGAAGACACATCGATGGTGTCGGTAGCATTCGTGCGATGCAGCGACACTGGGGCCGTCTGTGTCTTTACATTGATGCTGTGTGCGCGGGAGTCGGTTACGACAACGGTGGCTAAAGTGGTGTTGAGGAAAAGGCAGGCACTGGCGGCTCGTTCCAGGTGGATCCGCCCTTGCATGGCAACAAGCTGCGCATCGCCTAGACAGCTAAAGTTCTGTGCCTCGATTGTGCCGCTACCAATGGATACGCGCATCCCGCGAATGGCGGGCACTTGCCTGAGCACCACAGATCCTTCTACCACAGCTACATCAATGCACAGCTCCTCCGTTCCTGCGCACTGCCGCATCTCGAGATGAGAGTTCTCCGACAGCCGCAGGTTGAGCTGCTGGATCCTCCTCTCCCGTGTAGGTACCACAATCTCATACTCGCTGCCAATCTCGCCGCTTGTCTTCTGTCCACGGTACCCAGGCCATTGCGCAAACTTTACCAAAACAGCACTATGTTCTGTGCTGTCAGAAGAAATTGAAGGCAACGGAATCTCGTCTCCATTGACCACAAACTTTGGCCTACACCTTCTGCTATGTATGCACACCTGGCCGCCGTACCTATTTGCATCGTCTGTGCGCACAGAAACATGAACGCCCCTGACTCCTTCAAACGTAAACGTCATAGTGCTCGCTGCCTCTATACACTGGAATGTGTCAAACGAAGGACTGTGGTCATAAACTGTGCCTGTGCTTGATGAGCCAACATCGTCTATTGCCACCAGCTGCTCGAATGCCGGCGGCTGGTCCTCGCTGCCATCATCACCAACCTGTTCTCCTCCTACAGCGCTAGTCGTCGCATACAGGGGCTGCTGATGCAAAGTCTCTGCTATGGGCGTGTATGGTGGGAGTGGCTCTGCTAGCAACGGCGTCGCTTGCTGAGCCACAAGGAGAGACGAAGACTGCCCTGATGTCAGTACGTCTGCTATACTTCTGTTAACAACCATCTTCTACCTATATATCTAGGCTGTTCAGTGCTTTGTTTGCTTGAATAAAATACAGAAATAGAATGAAAAACAATAGCTAGTTGTTGTATAAAAATACAAATAAGAAAAAAAACCTCCTGCAAGATTGCCAAGAGAAAAGAAAAGTGTTGAAGGACGGACATGCGCTGATTTTTTGAAATCAAATATATGACTAGTTATTTCGATAGAGAGTAAAGAGTTTCCATTCAACATATGTAAATAAAAACAACTATATATACGTATATCTTGACGCCACTATTCGTCTTTTTTTTTTTTCAAAAAAATTTGATTTATTATCAATCGGGTGCATTGGGTCTACATCCAGAGCCCCAACTTTTTGCCGATTGGAACCATACTAATAAACAAAAGGTTTATGAAAAGGAGACGCAGTGA